>BSBK01007123.1:600000-765000 GCA_027943335.1 Chamaecyparis obtusa | reverse complement strand
TCCAGCAAACAATTTCCTATTAGTCCCTACACTAGGACCTATGGGTTTGGGGATGCTTCTTTTACCCAACATATAATAAGAAGTCTCATATTCTTTTATAATTGTTGCATTTATTATCAATCTAATAATAATCCAAATGTTTCACTCAATCTCTTGATGGGATCGAGAAGCTTCTTAGATGAGGAGTACCTAGATTTTGAGAAATGGGATGGTTCTATAGATAATTTTCAAGAACTTTTGACACCGCAAACTATGGAGTGGTTAATTGATGACTTGATGTATCAAGATAGCCTTTATAATGTATTAGCCAAGATAAAAGGCCGGAAACCATCAGAACAACAATTGCAACAAATTTCTTCAGGCCTAATGAAGCTATATGCCTCCAATATGTTTGATGAGATTGTGATTCAAGAAGGAGTACGACCTGTGGATTCTGAGTACCAAAATGATGAAAGGATGGAAGATCAGTATATTGACCTGACCCATTATGGAGGATGTGTAGACAACATATATAAGAAAAATAGTGCTCCAATCATTGAGAATGGAACTTATGGTTGATTTGGTAAGCAAGATTTGCAATATAGTGTACATTTCATTATTCCACTTCATAATGATTTAAATCATGGACAGCCTCAGGAAGAGCCATATGACATGAACCTTATCGCATGAATCAACAACAGGAACACCAAGTGATTAATCTATCTCTTGACCACTTTCAACTCAATCAAATGGATGACATTTTGAATGTGGATGTTAACCCTATTCATTCATTAGTAGGCATTGAGTAGGACAGTTTTTTAGTTCATAATTTGACAAAAGATAAGTTACAAGATTTTGAGGATAAGCCATCAGAGTTTGACATAGGTTCCTCTGAATTTGACTATTCTCAAAAAAAAATTATTGCTCAATCTCTAGTGGAAACCAAAATAGAGAAGAAAACTCCCAAAATAAGAGGAAGAAAATAAAAAAGTACCAAAGCTAAGGAAGAGGTGGAACCAGGTTTGCAGTCCACTCTGGATGATAAATTTTCATCCATTAAGAGAATGAAAAGGAGAGCTAAAGGTTCTCCTTGTCAGAAATGAAGATCATCATGTGGAATATTAGAAGCTTAAATGCCCTTGACAAAAGAGATAGAATCAAGAAGCTATTGGATTCTACCAAGGCAGATGTCATACTTCTTCAAGAAACTAATTATTATATGAGGCATATGGAAAAACTATAGGGTCATGGTATTTATGGAAATCCACTCATACACAAGATCAAGGTTCCTTGGGAGGTCTTGCAGTTCTTTGGAATCCAAAACATAGTTAGGGACAAATTATTGGACATGATTTTAATTGGCAGCTCTTACGAATGTCTTGTTTTGAATTATATTTCATCCTCCTAAATGTCTCTGGCCCTACCTCTACTCAAGAGAAGAATAAATTATGGGTAATGTTAACAAATATCATTCAACAAGAAGAAGATCAAAACATAATAGTTGGAGGTGATTTTAATGCTATTATGTCTAATTTAGAAAAGAAAGGGGTGATATGTCCGCCATTGAAAAACATGATGAACTAGAATTGATTGAATACCTCGATGACTTGAAGATCAATGATTAGAGATCACCGAGTTACTGAAATGATATGTAAGATAATTAAATAAGTCATTATGTTGTCATTGATGTCAACTAGTTTTGATAGTACATATCATGTTAGTTACAAACATCTAAACATCTGTAAAAGAAGAGAGAAAAGATGAAGAATTGAGATATCTACATGGAGAGAGATGGATATGACAGATGAGGATAAGGAATACTTTGGGTAACTTATTGATGAGTCTATGATCTCATATTGTTGACTTGATTATGTTGCATTAATATATCATGAAGAAGGAAAAGAAATTGCACAAGGAAATTTGGTCGGTAAATGAAGCACTTCAGTATACACTGAGCCAGTGTAGTGTATACCGAGTGACAATATTAACCAAGCTTGTGTTCACTGACGCATTTCTTTGTTAACCGAGTATGGATGAAAGTATTAAATTCTTAGTTAGTTGATAGAAAATGATGAGCTAGAAATTGTTATGATTTTGAGATTGAGGATAAATTTTGTTATGAGATCCACGACTAACAAAATTCAGAGAAGATCTAAAGGATGGAGTTGAGACATGTTATGAACACAACTGTCAAGGAAGGTTTAAGAGGAAAAATCAACGAAGAAGGATAAGCGGAAAAATATGATGGTTGATATGAAAATGGTTTATTTATCTATATAAGAGATATGAGTTTCATTATTGAAACTATGCCAAAAGAAAGAAGACTATAGTGATTTCACGTGAACACAGTTTCATGCATGCCTGATCAGACTAGTTGAAGGAGAACCAAACTGCAGAATAGTATCAAGCGTCAAAGAGCTATTACCAAGTGAAAGTAAGTTGAGGAAGTGAATTGAAATATTGATCAAAGGATTATTATGGGCTTAGAATAGATCTGAACATCTAAAAATTAATTTGTATTGTAATTAGATCAACAACTATTTCAGTTTAACCATTGATACAGAAAAATCTCCAAACCGAGTGGACTTAACCATCTTATGTTATGCCCCTATGTAATTCAAGGAATGTACATTGTTATCTTATTGACCCCATAGTGAATGCTAGTCGAAAGTTAATTGTTAGTCTTAAATCCTCTAAAAAGGTCACACCTAACATTGTGTTTGTAACCTTTAACAGGGTTGGCTCTTCACCAAACTCACTTTAGAAGAGTGAAAATTATTTGGGTTACCGGTCCTAGGTGGTTTTTCCCTTAGCAGGGTTTCCATGTTAAATCATTGTGTTATGTGTTTCTGTGATGATTGTTTTATTGTCATACTTTACATACTACATATTTGATTTGGTCAATAATCATAGTGAGTTAATTAATTGGTAATCAATAAAAGGCACAAAAACTTTAATAGTTTATGTTACTGAGATGTAGAATTTATTGGAATTGTTTTGAGTGTTACATCTTTGTATTTGGGACTATAGGATAATTGATCTAACTGATTCACCCCCTCTCTCAGTTAGTCTAATAATTGGCATCAGAGCATTGGTTGCTTGGAATAGAGTTTTAAGGACTTCAACAGACAGATTACAAGATGTATAAGAGCAAAGTGTTGAAGCTGAATAAGGACAACTTTAGTAAATGGAAAATCCGTATGAAACTTCACATTTCTGGAATTGGTGATTCTGCTATAACCTTACTAGAAAATGGCTACATAGTATTGCGAAATCAACCTTTAACTCTTGATCAGTTGAGAGACCAACATGAACACAACATTACTATGATAGAGATTGTTGCTGCTCTATCTGATGTTGAATTTGAGGATATCAAGACTTGCACTACTGCAAAGGAAATGTGGGATAAACTTGCTCAAGTCTATGGTGGTGATGCAAATGTGAGAGAGCCGGAGTTGAAAGCTTAAGAGGAAGATTTGATGATATGAAAATGAAGGAAGGAGAAAACATTACACAATACTCAAACTGAATCAAGGAGGTAGTCAATGCTATCCGAGGATCTGGTGGTGTCATTGATGAAGATACAATGGTAAGTAAAATTCTAATAACTTTTTTGCCTGCATATGCAATCAAAATATCTTCTATACATGAAATGAGGTTTGCACCTAGCAGGACTCTTACTCTTGATAGTCTGATTGGTAAATTAATAACTTTTGAACTGAACAATTTTGATAATAGTTTTGTACTATCTGTTGAGTCTGCTTTTATATCTTCTCTAAAGATTGGTAAATCTAGTAGTAGGCATAATATAAAGAATGAAAATGATAGTAATATAGATGATGAGCTTGATGAACTTGAAGCTCTTATGGCCCAGAGACTACCTAAAGGTAAAGGTAGATATAAGGGAAAGTTACCTTTAGCTTGTTTTAACTGTAAAGAAGTTGGCCATATTGTTGCTAGATGTCCCAACAAGAAAGAGAAAGATAAAGACCAAGACCGATATGGTGATGGAAGCTATGGAAGAAGAAACAACAAAGGTTACTGACACTACAACAGAAATAACCAAGATCACAAAGATAAGGGAAAAAAGGCATGTTATTTAGTTGAAGATGAGGACACCGACATCGATGATGATGTTGAGGTAGTATTTGTTGCAATGAAAGATGATTCTGAAGAAGAGGAAAGGTATATAGAAACAACACTCATTTCTAAAGTTAGTAAAAATGATACTTGGATCATTGATAGTGGTTGTACACATCACATGACTAGTGATAAATATAAGTTTGATCATCTTGAGCATTATAATGAAGGATCAGTAAAAATGGGTAATGATACACCTTTCATAGTTAAAGGAAAAGGATCTTATTGATAAATGATAAAATTAGATGTGATAATACTTATTGGGAAAAAGGACTGAATTACAATTTTCTAAGTCTGGCATAGCTTAACAACTCAGGTCACTAAGTGGCATTTGAAAGCAAGAAGGTAAAGATCTATGATGAAAGTGGAAAGCTTGTCGAAACAGGAGGACAATCAAAAGGTAACTTATTTTATCTTGACAATGCTGAGACTTCTTGTTTACTGGTGAAAAATGAAGATGCATGGTTATGGCATAAAAGGTTATGTCATGTAAATTTTGATAACATGATTAAGATTAGTAGAAAGAGAAAATTTAGAGGACTTTCTAGCCTAACTAAATTGGATCATGTTATGTGTCGTCAATGTCAGAAAGGGAAGATGACAAAATCTAGTTTTAAAAGTAAAGACTATTCAACAAAAATAATCTTGGATTTAGTTCACACCAACCTATGTGGTCCTATGAGAACTTAGAGCTACTATGGTGATAGATACTTTATTCTGTTTGTTGATGATTACACTAGATTGATGACTTTCATATTTTTAAAAGAGAAATCTAAGGGATTTAAAATGTTTAAATGGAACAAAGCTAGACTTGTTTGCAAGGGATATGCACAAGAAGAAGGTATTGATTATGGTGAAACTTTTGCACCTGTTGCTAGACTGGAAGGATTCCAATGTTACTTTCATATGCTGCACATAAGAAATTTAAGGTCTATCAAATGGATGGTAAGTCAGTGTTTCTAAATGGAATACTAGAGGAGGTCTACATAGAACAACTAGAAGGGTTTGTTGATTTGAATCAGAAAGACATGGTATGTAGACTACACAAAGCCTTATATGGATTAAAGCAAGCACCGAGAGCATGGTATGAAAGGTTACATACTTATCTTTAAGTATTGGTTTTGTAAGAACTAGTGAAAACAACAATTTGTACATGAAAGGAGGATCTGATGATACTATTTTGATTGCTGAAATATTTGTGGATGATATAATCTTTAGAGGACAGGATCATATTTGTAAATCATTTGCTGATGAGATGAAAAAGGAATTTGAAATGTCAATGTTTGGAGAGATTAAATTCTTTCTAGGCTTGCAGGTTATTAAACAAAATGATGGAATTTTCATCACACAATCAAAGTACATTAAGGAAGTATTGAGAACATTTGGCATGGAAGATGCAAAACCAGTAGGAACACTGATGAATACAGGCTGCAAATTGACAAAAGATGATGAATCTATAGAGGTAAATTAGACATTGTATCGATCTATGATTGGTAAACTGATGTATGTTGTACACAGTAGGCCTAATATTACACATGCAGTGGGGATTGTGACTAGATTTTCTACCAATCCAAAGGATTCACATATGGTTGCAATGAAAAGAATCTTGAGATATCTGAAGAAAATAGAGGATTATGGTTTATGGTATCCCAAGGAAGGAAAATTTGAACTAAGAGTTTACATCGACATAGATTGGGTTGGAAATATAGATGATAGAAAGAGCACAACTGGAGGAGCATTTTTTTTTGGTGAAAGACTTGTAACTTGGACAAGTAAGAAACAACCTTGTATTTCTATGTCTACTGGTGAAGTAGAGTATGTTACTACTGCTACAAACTATTCAAACATTGCTTATATCAAACAAGTGTTGGAAGGGATGAATGAGGTAATCACTAAGCCGGTGATTATATATTGTGATAACACTAGTGCAATAAATATTTCTAAGAATCTTGTAATGCATTTGAAGACAAAGCATATTTTAATTAAGTATCACTACTTAAGAGAACAAGTACAAGAGAAGTAAGTCAAACTATAATATGTCACATCAAAGGAACAATTTGATGATATTTTTACCAAGTCTCTATCGAAGGACACTTTTGAATACTTGAGGACTAGACTAGGGGTCCATCACCTGTCTACCGGTCACTAATTTGATCTGGAGGTTGCATCAGCCTATTATTATCAAAAGATCATTCATGTTGATGAAAAATAGTTCACACTTTGGATCATGTCTAAGGTTGTGAAAGACTTGAGGAGCTAGAACAAAAAATTGCATATCAGTATACATAGATACATTGTCTGCACCGAACAAAAGAGAGTTACTTGGTTATTGCAGAGTTGTATGTTTTATGTTTTTCTTTGGCATTGTTGTCAAAGGGAGAGAAGGCTCAAATATGAAATATCTATCTAAGGGAGAGATAATCTAAGAAAGTCAGGGAGAAATTTGAAGATTTGTTGCTGAGAATAGAAGGAATCTGAGAGATGAAAAGTTCAAATCTACAGAGGAGAGTCTGCACTTGTAATGTTGTTATGTAACATAGTGATTAAACATATTAAAAATCAAGCTAGGGAGAGATTAATGAGCTACAACATTTACTTACATAGTTGTAGAATACATGTTTGGTATGTGCATGGCATATTTCATATTGCTTGTGTTGCCATCAATGCCAAAGGGAGAGATTGATGAACTACAACAAATTGAATACCTGAATGACTTGAAGATCAGTGATTAGATATCACCAAGTTACTAAAATGATATGTAAGATAATTAAATTATTCATTATGTTGTTATTGATGTCAACTAGTTTTGACAATACTGATCATGTTAGTTACAAACATCTAAACATCTGTAAAAGAAGAGAGAAAAGATGAAGAGTAGAGATATCTACATGGAGAGAGATGGATATGACAGATGAGGATAAGGAATACTTTGGGTAACTTATTGATGAGTCTATGATCTCATATTGTTGACTTGATTATGTTGCATTAATCTATTATGAAGAAGGAAGAAAAATTGCACAAGGCAAGGTGGCTAGTAAATGAAGCACTTCGGTATACACCGAGCCAGTGTAGTGTATACCGAGTGACAGTATTAACCAAGCTTGTGTTCACCGATGCATTTCTTTGTTAACTGAGTATGGATGAAAGTATTAAATGCTTAGTTTAGCCAACAAAAAATGATGAGCTAGAAATTGTTATGATTACGAGATTGAGGATAAAGTTTGTTATGGGATCCATGGCTGACAAAATTTAGAGAAGATCTAAAGGATGGAATTGAAATGTGTTATGAACACAACTTTTGAGGAAGGTTTAAGAGGAAAAATCAACAAAGAAGGATAAGCAAAAAAATTTGAAGGAGAACCAAACTACAGAACAGTGTGAGCATTAGAGAGCTATTACCGAGTGAAAGTAAGTTGAGGAAGTGAATTGAAATATTGATCAGAGGATTTGTATGGGCTTAGAATAGATCTGAACATCTACAAATTAAGTTGTATTATAATCAGATCAACAACTATTTTAGTTTAACCATTGATACAAAAACTTCTCCTAACCGAGTGGACTTAACTGTCTTATGTTATGCCCCTATGTCATTCAAGGAATGTACATTGTTATCTTATTGACCCCATAGTGAATAATGGTTGAAAGTTAACTGTTGGTCTTAAATCCTCTAATAAGGTCACACCTAACAGTGTGTTTGTAACCTTTAACAGGGTTGGCTCTTCACCGAGCTCACTTCAGGTCTTGAAAATTATTTTGGGTTACCAGTCCCAGGTGGTTTTTCCCTTAGTAGGGTTTCCACATTAAATCATTATGTTATGTATTTCTGTGATGATTGTTTTATTGTCATACTTTACATACTGCATATTTGATTTGGTCGGTAATCACAGTGAGTTAATTAACTAGTAATCAGTAAAAGGCATAAACAGTTTAATAGTTTATGTTATCGAGCTAAAGAATTTATTGGAATTATTTTGAGTGTTACATCTTTGTATTTGGGACTGTAGGATAACTGATCTAACTGATTCACCCCCCCTCTCAGTTATTCTAACAAAACATGCAAGATTTCTCTTCTTTTATTGAAGATAATTATTTAATGAATGTAGTGCCACAAAATGGAGCCTTTACATGGATAAACCACGGGGTGGGATTCTTAGAAATTGCTGAGAGATTGGATAGGTTCCTCATTTCTCAATAATGGAAGCTCAATAATTGCACTATTTTAGTAGAAATTGTGACTTTTTAGAGTCAGATCATTTCCCAGTCCTTTTGAATATTACTTTCCTTCCTCTTCAACTTGTGCAAAAGAGGATATCCTCATTCAAATTTGAAAGGATGTGGTTTAGACACCCACATTTTCAAGACCTCTTGAGAAAATGGTGGGTATTTGCACCATTTTATAGAGGTACCAAAATGTACCAATTCTCCAAAAAGTTAAGATATGTAAAAGGAAAAATAAGAACTTGGAATGATAAAGTCTTTAAGAATGTTTTCATCTAGAAAGAGGTTGTTAAAAATCAGCTCAACAAGGTAAATGAGTAAGTCATAAAGCATGGTTTAAACTATAATCTTTACTCTAGACAAGGATTGTTGCAAGAAGAATGAGAAGATCTTTGTAAGAGATAAGAAGAATACTGGCATCAAAAATCTAAAGAATTATGGCTCAAAGAAGGAGAAAAAAATACAAAGTTCTTTCATGCATTAGCCAAAGAAAAAAGGGTAGCTACCATTATTCACTCTATTAGGCACTCAAAAATAGGTTTGGAAATAAAAAAGGCAAAGGGCATTAAAGATGAAGGGGTTAATTTCTTTAAAAGAGTACTTGTTGCTCCCCAGACCTCACCACCAAATGAGGATCAAACTAATCAGCTACTGGATTATATTCCTCACTTAATTTTAGATGAAACAAATTCTAAGCTCATGACCCCTTTTACTATGGATGAAATCCATTAAGTGGTGTTCTCGATTCCTACAGATAAAGCTTTAGGACTTGATGGATTTACAACATTATTTTTCCAAAGGGGTTGGGACTTCATTTGCAAAGATTTGTTGACTACAATAGAAGAGTCTCTAAGAAATGCATCAGTGTTAAAAATATTTAATACCACTAATATAGCCATCATTCCTAAAATCAAGGACCCTATTACATTTGCTGACTTCAGTCCTATTTCCCTTTGCAACACTATTTATAGGATAGTCACTAAGGAAATTTACTTAAGATTGCAACATCTTATTCCATTCATAATCTCTCTAAAACAAGGTAGTTTGTTCCTGGTAGTGAAAATTTTGAAGGGACTATGATCACCCATGAAGCTCTCCATTATATTAATGCAAATCAGTTAACAAATCTCTTTATAAAAATAGATATGATGAAGGCTTATGATAAGGTAAGTTAGGATTTTTTGTTCAAAATTATTCAACAATTTGGGTTGCTTCTAAATGGTGCAAATGGATGAGGGCATGTGTGTCTAGGGCATATTTTTCAGTCATCATTAATGATGAATTAATTGGCTTTTTCCCATCTTCACAGGGCATAAAGTAGGGTGATCCTCTCTCACCTATTCTCTTTATCATAATGGTAGAGGCTTTTAGCAGACACATCAAAAGTAAGTCTAAGCTTGGCTTATGGAAGGTGGATCATATCTTAGGTACTTAATTATCCATCACCCACCCTCTATTCATAGATGACATATTATTGTTTGGAAAATCCACTGTGAAAGAAGCTAAACAAATTAAGCATTCAATAGATCTCTATACTGATATTTCAGGTCAAAATATCAATGCCAATAAATCCAAGATTTTTATATTTAATACCAACGGAATTATTGCACAAAGGATAATCAATATTTTGGGGTTCCCAATAGAGAATTTTCATTCCACATACTTAGGTATTATGTTCTTTAGTGGGGCAAATAAAATCACATTTTGGAATGTTATTATTGATAGATTTAAAGCTAGGATTTCAGCTTAGAAAGTCATATGGCTATCCCTCTCAGGAAGAATCCTACTAATAAAATTAGTCCTTTCAGCCATACCAAATTAGTACATTTCTTTCCTAAAATCCCCTTCTTCCATAATACAATAGTTACAAAAGATTATAAGGGTGTTCTTATGGAATGACAATATGTCAGAGGCTAAGAAAATTCCTCTAGTCTTCTTTAAGGATATGTCTTATGGGAATATTTTGGGGGGTGTGGGGCTTCATGGCCTAGCAACTAGAAATAAGGCCTTTGGTGGAAAGCTTGTTTTGAAATTGTACTCTAAATCTGATTCAAAGTGGTGCCAAATTATGAAACAAAAATACTTGGACAATAATGACCCTACAATAATTTTCTCTATTCTTGACCCTCTGAAAGGGTTTACAATTTGGAATTTCATGGTTTCCTCAAGAGAATTAGTTTGTAGATATGTGTCTTGGGAGATTCATAAAGGTGAAGATATCAAATTTTGGGAGGATTCCTGGAATGGATGACCCCCCTTGATTCAATCAATCCAAACTGCTAATTTTATGAGTTTAGCTAAACAAAAATGGGGCCATATGCTTTGGGATTATGTTTCTATAGTGAAAATTTATTTAGGAAAAGTGATATATGGAAGGATCCAATGGAACTTTCTCTTGATCAACAAGAAACTCTACTATTTCAAAATATCTTCTCTAATAGGATGGTTTTCTTTTCAAATGTGGAGGACAAAATAATCTGGGCTCCATCCAAAGATGGGAAATACTTAGTTAAAGAAGGATACAAAGATGTGAAGAACCTTGAAAGTGGCAATAGGAAGAGTCCTGCTTTCTCTTTCTATTGGAATAGTTATGTGCTTCCTAAGGTAGGCTGCTTTGCATGGCTTGCGTTGTGAAAGAAAATTCTTAGTCTAGTGACAAGTTGGTTAGGCTTGGTATTGCCCAACCAATGAATTGCATTCTTTGCAATATGCAAGAAGAAATAGTAGATCATCTACTTTTAAATTGTCCCTTTTCCCACCAATGCTAGTCCTTTGCGATTCACAAACTTCATGTTGCTTGTTCACTTCCTAGAAAATTGTGGGAGCTTTTAAATCATCGTTGACTCTGTTCTCAAATTCAATGTTTACCTGCATATGGAAATCCATTCATGTCATGATAATATGGACTATATGGTGGGAGCGTAATAAGAGGATATTTAGGAATGAATCTTCATCACTCTCATAAGTTATGTAGATCTTAGAGAAATAAATCTCTAAAATTGTTAATTCAAATGTCTTCAACTCTATAGAGAAATACCAAGTCTCTAACTGGGATCAACAAATTGTCAAAGAATGGAATTAGATCAAGATCACTTCTGGTTTCACTCTAAACTAGCAATCAAATCATGTAATAGATAGATCACTTATTAAATGGTTGCCTGTGTCAAAGAAGTTTCTTAAGATGAATTTTGATGGCTCATCCTGTGGTAACCCTGGAAAATTAGGCTTTGGACTATGTATCCATGATTGGGTAGGAAGAATCAGGATAATTAAATTAGGTTATTTACCAAATGACACTAACAACATGGCTGAAGCATAGGCTCTCCTTGCAAGATTAGCCTTGGTAAAAAAGTATGGGGTTCAAAATATACATATAAAAGGAGATTCACTTATGATTATCAACTCTTGTATTTATAGGACATCCTCAAATTGGCACATTTCCTATGTTCTGCATCAAGCATGTGCCATAATTGATTCTTTCACAGAGTTCTACATTTCACACACCTTTAGAGAAGGAAATCTTATGGAAAATTATTTAGTTAATTTGGTTTGTGATGAAGTCATAATTGAATCGGTTAGCTTGATTGAGATACTTGAGATTCTGAGAAATATCCCAACTTAAAAGAAATTACAGAGAATGAGTTGGCAACTCCTACCATTTTACTTGATGAGAGGTCATCGTAATGTGGTTGCATGGAAGAAATGGACATAGACATTTTTCATGGTGGTTTTTGATATCTTTAAATCATCCTTTGTCTTTTGGCATGAATTAATTGGTGTATCCTCACATGCTTCAAATCATCCTTTGTCTTTTGGCATGAAGTAATTGTTGTACCCTCACATGCTTCATCTACCTGTAGGATCCAATGTTACACCGATGATACCATGGGGCTCATTGGGTATCGAGAAAGCTATTTTTGTTCTTTTATGATGTCTTATTTTATTCAATGACCTTATCAACATGATCTATTCTGACAGGCTCATTGGGTATTGGGGAAGCTGACTTTTCTCTTTGCCAAGGTTCCCAAATCCTTAGGAGATTACAACTATAACCACCCCAAAATCCTTCCAAAATCACAAGGGTACATGCACACAAGATAAATTGGGTGCTAACAGTTTAAATCTAAGTTAATAAGTAACTCATGCCATGAGTATTCATTCCAATGCACATTCTCAAAGGAGAAGGTGTTTTCCAAAATTTGGCCCGAAATGTGTCGTGGTCCATAGATCTCATGTTGCATCTTGTGGTGGTTGTTAGTTGGTGACGAACACTGAGGACCCCATTTTGGACATGCTTCCTCTTTCCAAAGATCCTTTCCAAAAGGAGGAGGTCCTTTCTCAAATTGGCCTAAAAATTTCCATGGCCCCTTGATTTGAAGTTCATCCAATGATTGCTAACAGTTGATGACGGGTGTCATGGACCCCACTACTTTTTTTGTAACAAAATACATCATGTCCTCCAAAAAAGAATAGACAAAGAAGACATCATCAATGAAGGAAAGGTGGTTGGGTTTTGTACTCCCTGGAATCAAGGTTTGATGCTTCGAACTACTAGCATTGGTTGGTTTCACAACACTTTGATTCATTTTTAATCTTATTGGGTATTGGGAAAAATATAAATCATTCTCACTGAGGATCGAATGTTACTCCAATGATTCTATGGGCATGACATACTATGATAGGCTCATTGGGATTTTGGTGTGAACACTTTCTATGGAGTGTTTTGGAAAAGATGTCATCTATTTCTACATATATTATGTGATAATCCTTGGTTTTTGTCATTTTCAATCTTATGCACGTTGACTGTGATATTTATTTGGCAAATGTATTTCTCCAACTGATTATACTTTGTAAAATGTATTTCTAGAGGTAGATTTTGGGCACTTGGATCACATTATGTACATGAACTATGAATCAAAGTTTCCTTTCTAGTTCTTTCTCTGAGGAGTCCCCTGAACTAGTTATAAAATAATAAAATATAAGTGCTCTGTCACTTTTTTATTAAAAAAAATGGTTATGGTTATAATTATGGTTAGGGGTTACGATTAGGTTTAGTAATTAGATTATAGTTTATTTGGGTTCATATTAGAGTACATGGATATGATTAAGGTTGGAGGGAAATTTGTGATAAATTTTATAATTAGGTTATGGCCATTTAAAGATATGGTTATAATTCTCTCTCTCTCTGTCACCCCTTCCCACTCTCTCTAGATATTCCCCCTAATCACCCTCTCTCTCATTATCTCCCCTCCCTTACCTCACCATCGTATCCTTCTCTCTCTTAACCCTTGTCTCTAAGATCTCTCTCTCTATTGAAAACATCTCTTTTTAGGTTCATATTAGGTTACATGGATAAGGTTAAGGTTAGAGGGAAGGTTAGGATAAATTTTATCATTAAAGGTTGAGGTTAGGGTTAGGGTTAGTGTTATGACTTAGGTTATTTAGAAAATCAAGTAAGCATTTGACCACAAAATTACTCTTCTCCTAAATAGTACAAGATTGTTTTTTTTTTAATCTATCATTCAGCCATGTTTGAAATGCCCTTAAAGATATATTATGCCCAAAAGAACTGGTAACTCACAAACAAATCCAAAAACTATCCATATTGAGTTAAGCCCTCTTTAGAAGCCATTTATCCAGTTCTTGCACTGTCATAAGGATGCTCCCTGACACTTTTGATGGTCAAATATTAGTTCTTATTATTTTATTTTTAAACAATTTTAATCATAACTTTTTCAGACATATTTTGTCTCAATCTCTATTGTGGTAAAATCAAATCTTCCCATGATACTCGTACAAAATGATAAAAATAAACTCCCAATATCTGATCATAAACTCGTTCTAAAATCTGAAAATAAAGCTCTGTAAATCTTTTCATGTACTCATTATAAAATCTGAAAATAAAGCTATATAAATCTTTTCATATACTCATTATAAAATATAAATAAAAAGCTCCCTAAATTTGATCATAAGTACTTTATAAAATCTGAAATGAAAGCATTATAATAGTAGCGATATTTATATGTACTAAAAAAAAATCTGAAATGAAAGCATTATAATAACAATGATATTTATATGATGACAAAATAAAGAATAATAACATCCTGGAACAATATTATAATAGTAGCAACCAATATTAAGGATAAATAAATCTGAGAGTATTATAATAGCAGCAATATATATGTTGCTAAGAATTTTGGACAGCAATCTAAAATAGAATAATTATATTTAAGTAAAGCATATTAGATATCATTGAAAAGTAAAATAAGAATATCAGCAAGTAGAAATCTGATTACCACAACCTCTTCCAGCCATATTCAAAATTCATAGAGCCTGATAACATTCACATCTTAGTTCTAAATTTCTATTCCCTTAATTTCTATTCTCTAATATATATATATATATATATATATATATATATATATATATATATATATATATATATATATATTGTTGGAAATATTCAGGAATTAATCAAGTTACTGAGAGGGGAGGGGTGAATCAGTAACTTTGAATTTTCTTTTAATTACAGATGTATTAACATATAATTCACTTTAACTTTTTGCATATAGAAAGCATGAAACTTAAAAGCATTCACAACAATGACACATAGATTTGGTTACCCAGAAACCTTCCAAAAAGAAAGTAAAACTGGGGTGGGGATGAAACCCACAAAGCTTTAGTACTGCAGAATAAAGTTGGCCGGTTAAGGCTTACAATTTGATCACTTCTGATGATCTGCCCTACTAGGAGCAATAAGGATTGCTAAATCCACCCTGTTAAAGGATTTACAAACATACAATGAAGTATGCACTCGGTAAAGAGATTTTACAAAAGACTGTTAAGTCTACCCGGTTAAAGGATTTTAGTACTGATTCACCTGTTAGGATGAAACAGTATATCTCTTGCTTTGCAACTGGATTGCTGATTGAGATTCACTGATGTACTGATCACCTTCTGTGATGAATTTGTCTTTGTTGTTCCTTATACTGCTGAAGCCCTTTGTAATTCTCTTATGTCTGCCTTTCTTTGTTTTTCACATTCATACATACTACACATCTTGACATTTTTACAACATTGTTTATATACAAGTCTAAACAATTAATTACAATTACAATTACAAAGTCAGCTTGACAAATAAACATAAGTGCCACTAAGTCAGCCCAAGTATGGTTACACGGTTCCTACAAACTAACTCGGTGACTTTCTGATACTCGGCGTCCACTGCATTACTCGGCATCGTCATGCACTCGGTAGAAGTGAAGGCACGGTTCATACTAACCACTTGGTAGGTTTTGAACTCGGTAAATACTGGTGACTCGGTAGACATAATGTTACTCGGTTTACACTGTCCTACTCGATTTGCACTATTCTGCTCGATTTGCACTGTTCTGCTCGGTTTGCACTGTCTTGCTTGGTTTGCACTGTCTTGCTCAGTTTGCACTGTTCTACTCAGTTTGCACTGTTCTGCTCGGTTTGTACTCAGAATGCAGATAAGTGTTGTCACTAGTGGCAATTCTGCTTAATGCCAACAATATATATATATATATATATATATATATATATATATATATATATATATATATATATATATATATATATATATATATATATATATATATATATATATATATTCTTCCTCTCCCCCTCGTTCATCTAACCAGCATATCCCCCCCTCTATCTCTCTCTCCTCCCCTCCTCTATCCCTTCCCACTCTCTCTAGATATGCCCCCTAATCATATTCTCTCTAACTCTCTCCCCTCCCTCATCTCACCATTATATCCCCCTCTCTCTCTACCCCTATCTCTAAGATCTATCTCTATTGAAAATCTCTCTCTCTATCTGCTCTCCTATGTAATATCCCCAAATTAATAGAGAATAAATTAATTAATTGGTCTCAATTTAAAATATATTATTAAGGACCTTTAATTATTAATAAAGGGAGGCCATTTTTATTTTTTTTGTCCGCAGGTGTTTGTTGTGTTGATGTTCTTTTGTAAACCCTCGAGAGTTTCTCTCAATGGGTATTTATGACCAGGATGTAGGTAGTTATTGATATGAGATTTTGGAATCATTTTATTGTATTGCAAATTCCAATTGGAGTTTTTCTTTGTTTTCCATTTTGAAATTCAAAGATCTTCCCTATTTGGCTAGTACATTTTCAGTGGGATTCATCTCTCACCCTACTCTACTCTTCTTTGTTTGTTTCGGATCTGGGAAATCTAAAGCACCATGTTTCTATACATTTGTGAATTCTATTTTCATCTTTGGCATTAATACAACTTGTGGCATCATTGGAACTTGGAATTTGGTGTTCTGTGACACTATTATTATTTAAATCAAGAATTACTTCTAGCATTACTAGGTCTAGCGATCATCTCTAATTGGGTGATTTGGAGTTATATTATTTTCTATGTATCCATTAAATTTGGTTTGGAAAATACTACCCTTAGGAAAGCACAATAAAAATAATATTCCCACCTATATGATCTTAAATCATATTCCCACCCATATGACCTCAGAACAGTATTATTATACGCCCTCCCCATCACACTGTATGGACATCATTTCCCCTGACTGCACGAAATCCTTTTTGCATGCATATTTATCCATCATACAACCTCCCTATTACCTTAGTATGAACTTTATGTTACCCTGTACAACCTTATTATCATCACCAAATGACCTTCATGGCATTACTGTACAGCCTCCCCAACACTATACAGCCTTCCCGCCATCACCATACGACCTCCCTACTATCATACGACCTTCCTATGTGCAAACCCCTCCAGGACAGAACACACCTTCGAGATAGAGAATGCCTCCACGATAGAAAACACCTTTAGGAAAAAGAATGCCTCTGGGATAGAAATCACCTTCAAGACATAAATCACCTCCGAGACTGAAACACCTCTGGGACAGAAATCACCTCTAGACTAAAATCACCTCCGAAGCCAAAAACACCTCCAGACCAAAATCACCTCTAGGACAAAAATGACCTTTAGGACATTACAGTGGTATCAGAGCTTGTGATATTTCCATCCTATTGGGATGATTGAAAGATTTTTGGATTTAGATCACAAGATGGCACCCAGAAGTGATGGACAGTGGTGGTTGAAGGCACTACAAAAGATTGCCAAAGAGCTCAGTGAGGGTTTTGATCTTCCATTAGATTTATTGGAAGTATGTTTTTGTAAGGTAGACCAATTACCTTCAAGTTTTATACAGAGGATCATTTCTCTAATTAAGGATTCCTTAAGTCAACCTAGGATATTGAGACACCATGACAAGGAAATGAAGTCGGTAGTTGCAACATGTCTCAGTGGGATTTTGAGAATCTTAGCTCCTAGAACACTGTATGATGACAACACCATGATAGAGATATTGCATTTGATCATTGATATCTTTTAGAGCCTTGATGAATTCAATGGTGATCCTTTTGGTAGGAGATCTACAATATTGGAGAATTATGCAAATGTCAAGGTAAGTAACCTCCTCTTAGATCTAGAGTTGCAAGACTTGATCCATGATATGTTTCGTCACTTCTTGATCATAATGAAGGAGTGTAATGATACTAAGGTTTTGGTTGCTATGGAGAGCCTTATAATCTCATACATTGAAGAGATGCATGAAATATCCCAACCTATCATATCTATGTTGAGGGTTGTTTGTAATCTAGAATGTGTCTCGTCTATGGCAGCGTGTAGATTGGTTAGTAATGTATTCAAGCATTATGAAGAAAAATTAATATCTCATTTGCACAAGTAGGAGAAAGTAGATGATGATGATAAGGGTGATGCATTACATGAGGATGGTGAAGACATGATTACAGGGCTTCTCCAGGAGGATCTATTAAATCTTGTTACTACACCTACATGTGGAGAACACCTAAAAAATGAAGTTTCTTGCATAGATCTTGCCAAGACAACCTAGGTAGATCAAGGTGACATAAGCTCTACTCTATTTCATGAGTCAAGCCTTCAGTTTGTTGAGTTTGGAGCTCTTCCTTATTTGTAATAAGTTGTGCATGTCATAGAGGTTGTGACTACCATCATGGTTGAGGCCTTGTCTATCACCAAGGATCTGTCAATTGTTGAGGATCTGTACGTCGTCGAGGCTCCCTCCATCATTGTTTCTACTGAGGCCCTGTCTATTGTTGAGACTCTTTTTGCTGATGCTTTTCCCATCGAGGGTTTTTCTACCAAGGCTTTTCCATCCAAGGCTCTAGCCACCACTGAGGTTCTATCTACTATTGAGATTATCTTCATCGTTGTCACCACCAAGACTCTATTCACTATCGAGGCTCTATTCATTTCCAAGGCTCTGTCCATTGTCATGGATTTTCCTGTCAAGGTTCTTCTCGCAGCTAAGGCTTTGTCTATTGTTGAGGTTCTCTCTATTGTCATCACTGTTGATGTTCTCTTCATCATTGTCACCATAGAGACTCTATCTATCATTGAGGTTGTATCTGTCGCCAAGGCTCTATCCACCATTGAGGCCCTATCTATGGCTAAGGCCTTGTCTTCCACCGAGGCTATGTCTGTCGAGGCTTTTCCTAGTGAGGTTATGCCTATAGTTGAGGATTTTTCTTACATTGAGGTTTATTCCACACTCAAGGATTTGTCTATCATTGAGGTTCTCTCTATCACCATCAAGACTTTGTCCACTTCCAAGCCTATGTGTGTCACTGAGGCTATGTCCGCCACCAAGGCCCTATTTTTCATCAAAGCTTTGTCCACCGCTGAGGCTCTATCCATTGTTGAGGCTCTATCATTGAGGCTCTATATGCCACTGAGGTTCTCTCCTTCATCTTCACCACCGAGGCTCTCTTTGCCGCTTAGGTTTCATCTATAGCAGAGGTTCTATCCAATTTTGTCAAAACTATGTCTGTCAGTAAGGCTATGTCCATTTTTGTGGTGTCTTTGTCTATGTCCCTCAACATCCTTGTGTCTGAGGTTGTGTTCATTTCCATGGCTAAGTTCATGTCAGCATTAATATCCATGTCTATCGTTATACCAAAAGGGATTGTTGAACATGATGGTGTGAAAGATTTCATTAATTGGTGTTATTGGGATCCTAGTGAAGGGAATGGAAATGTTTATATTAGAGTGGCACAATGAAATATTGATGATGGTTTATTCATCCCAACTAAATTCAACTATGTGGATGTGGTCTAGAAGAAGCACATAGTTTTCAACAGATATTGCTACCAATATTCACACTTGGCTTGGGATTTGAGCATGGATCTATTTGATGTTTGGTTTTAGTGGGATCCTAGTGACTCTGAGCATGGAAACAATTATATCAGAGTGGAGCAACAAAATCTTTATGGAGACTTACTTTTCTTTCTTACTTCCAGGCGCATGCACGTGGTCATGCTGCGACTTGAAGGTTCCAGTGGATACATTCATTGATGTCCACGCCTAGTTTGGAATCCTAGAGTCTTGATGATGGATTGCTTGAGGGAAAGCAATCTTTGGGCGGTGAGGATTTGTAATGTCCCCAAATTAATAGAGAATAAATTAATTTAATTAATTAATTAATTGGCCTCAATTTAAAATATATTATTAAGGACCTTTAATTAATTAATAAAGGCAACCCATTTTTATTATTTTTGTTCATAGGTTTTTTTCATGTTGGCATTCTTTTGTAAACCCTAGGGAATTTCTTCGAAGGGGTATTTATGACTAACATGTAGATAATTGTTGATATGTGATTTTGGAATTATTTTATTGTATTGAAAATTTCAGTTGGAGTTCTGCTTTGTTCGCCATTTTGAAAGTGAAAGATGTTCCCTATTTGGCTAGCATAGTTTCAATGGGATTCACCCCTCACCCTACTATGCTCTACTTTGTTTGTTTTAGATCTAGCAAATTTGAAGCACCATATTTGCATACATCTGCAAATTCTATTTTCATCTTTGGCATTAATACAACTTGTGGCATCATTAGTACTTGGCATTTGGTGTTCTGTGGCACTATTATTGTTTGAATCAAGAATTACTTCTGGCATCACTAGCTCTGGCTTTCATCTCTAATTGGGCTATTTGGAGTTATATTATTTTATGTACATCCATTTAATATAGTTTGATGAATAGTACCCTCAGGAAAGCACAATACAAATGAAATTCCCACCTGTACGACCTCAAATAAAATCCCCACCCGTATGTCCTCAACATATTATTACCATACACCCTCCCCATCACACCATACATACACCATTTCCCCTAGCTGCATGACATCCTTCTTTCATGCATACTCAATCATCGTATGACCTTCCTATTATCTCTATATGACCTTTCTACTACCCTATATGACCTTCTTGTCATCACCGTATGACCTTCCTGGCATTATTGTATGGCCTCCCTACAACCATACTACCTTCCTATGTGCAAATACCTCTGGGATAGAACACACCTCTAGAATAGAGAATGCCTCTAGAATAGAAAACACCTTTGGGATAGAGGATGCCTCCAATATAGAAATCACCTCTGGGGTAGAAATCACCTTAGAGACCGAATCACCTCTGGAATCACCTCTAAACCAAAATCACCTTCAAGATAGAAATCACCTTCAAGACATTACATCATATCCCTTCCCACTCTCTCTCGATATTCCCCATAATCACTCTCTCTCTCTCTCTCTCTCTCTCTCTCTCTCTCTCTCTCTCTCTCTCTCTCTCTACCCCTGTCTCTAAGATCTCTATGTCTCTATTTAAAACATCTATTTTTGCGTTCATATTAGGTTACATGAATAAGGTTAAGGTTAGAGGGAAGGTTAGAATAAATTTTATAATTAAAGGTTGAGGTTAGGGTTGGGGTTAGTGTTAAGACTTTGGTTATGGCTAGGGTTATGGTTTAAAGTTATGGTTATAATTATGGTTAGTTTTATAATTCTCTCTCTCTAGATATGCCCCCTAATCACCATCTCTCTCACTCTCTCCCATCCCTTATCTCACCATCATATCCCTCTGTCTAGCCCTATCTCTAAGATATCTCTCTCTATTGAAAACATCTCTCTCTCTCTCTCTCTCTCTCTCTCTCTCTCTCTCTCTCTCTGTATATATATATATATATATATATATATATATATATATATATATATATATATATATATATATATATATATATATATATATATATATATATATATATATATATATATATATATATATATATATCCGTGTGTGTGTACTAGAAAAAATACCTTCATAAGGTTAGTATTGCAAATAAATGAATAAAATAACTAAATTACCACAAAGAATAAGCTATTTTAACAAATAAAGAATAATTAAGCACTCTATGGATCTCTATTTAGGGATGCTAATGCAAAGCTCTTAGCAAGTCTCCATTAGTGACAGTCCTAAAATGAGAATGATCTGATAAAGCAAGCTAAAACAATTCATTCCAAATTGAAATGCTAATTAGATTCTATATTTTTCTTTCTAGCTCTAATTTGCAAGAGGTTTGATGCTATTCTCAGATTTGTGGATGATTAATGACTGAATTATGCCTTGATTTTATAGATTTTGGCAAGGGTAGGGGGTGTAGTTGAGTTGATCATGATTGAGTTTGAGTTAAGTCCATGGTTCCACTTTTGGAGACCATTTAAATAATTTGTCCTCAAAGCTTGGGACAAGAAGACAAAATGAGTGGACAAGATGTTCTTTCCAAATGAGTGATTGAGATTCAATTTAGGCTTGATCCATGTGAGCTTGGTTCTCAATTCCTATTGGTTGATTGATTTTCCTCCCATTTGGTGGTTGAGAGAAAATAGGAATTAATTAATTGAATTTATTTAATTTGTTTAGCCATGTGTACCCCTTGAAGGGGTTGATTTGATTTAAATTGAACTATGTAATTAATTAGATTAATTACATAATTTATTGATTTATCATGATTTAATCAATTTAAATTTATTTAATGGCTTTTGATTTTCAATTGATTTTGGATTAAGGTTCAATTGCAATTTATCTTTGATTTGATCTTGATTTGATTTAATTGCATTTAATTGTGTTGATCTTTGCCTTGATTTCTCACTTAAATGATCTTGTCCATTTTTAGGTGATTACAAATGCCCCTCTTTGAGTTGATGTGCAAAGCGTGTCAATTCAAAGAATGTCCTAATTCAACTCATATAACGTCCTGATTCCGTCGATGGTCGATTCTGATATTCGATGTAAGATGTAGATTCTAATGATAGGGTTGATGCAGTTCTGATTGATTTGATGTCATTGATGGTTGATTTGATGATAGGTTATCCAATATGGTACCTGGTTCAATCTGATTCGATGTTTGATGCCCCTTTTGATTGATAAGAGAAAAAATTTATGATAAAAGATTACGCTCTAATTTGATGGTTGTACCCCTGATTCGACGATACTATTGTTTGCTATTTCATAATCTAAGTGTATGCCCCCTTGAAAATGAAATGAAATTTGATCGTTGTTTGAAAAAGTTGACGGTTTAGGTCATTTTGCGTTTATTAGGTCAAATTTATAATGAATTTCGATTTCATTTTCAATAATGATTTTGCATTCGTGTGATGATAAATGCCCCTAATTTGGCAGATTTGGTGATAAATTTGGGTCCATGGGATTTTTATGGTCAAAGATGCACTTTTTAGGTCAAAATGGTCTATATAAAGGGGTAAAAAGTTAATTTTACTATTCTTTTTCACTTTCTCAGTTGACTTTTCTCTCTGACTCCCTTTGAGTTGTTTGCAATAGTGATCCCGATCCGTGAGCATAGATTTGAGCATGGGTGATGATATCATCAGCCACCGACCTATGGACCTCCGGTAAGTGCCTGCTCCTCTTAGTTTTTCATTTAATGCATTTATTTCCAAAAAAAAATGAATTTTTCTTGGCAAAACCCTCTTTTTTTGCTTTTTTCAACTAAAACAGTGCTTTTACCCATTTCTTTAGCACTTTTACCTTTTTTCAGCGCTTCCGCACTTTAAATTAGCACTTTTACACGTAGGGTTTAGGGCTTGTTTCGCTTTTAATTTTTACTTTAGCGCGTTTAAAAAGTCTTGCACTTTTGATGTTTTTAATAGTGCGTTCAATATTTCCTTTAGCACGTTTGAAACTTTTTAGCTCTTTTACCCAATAATAGTGCTTTTAACCATTTAGATAGCATTTTTACTCTTTTAAATAGAGCTTTTACATTTTAGTGCTTTTGAGCATTAACATGGTGCTTTTACCTTGATAGGAAAAATTTGCAAATGCCTTAGTCAGTTTTCCAAACTATTCAGCGTCATCGATCAGTCGATTGGTTTAGGTAATAAACCTGATTTGGTAGCGAGTCATAGGATGTCAGTTTGCATCAATTGTAGTTTGAATGTGTGATTGTCAATCTAGATTTTAGATGATGGGTGATGATAAATTTTTTGTCCTCTCTGAATAGAATTAGGAAAATTGATTATGGTTTGATATTTTTTAAATGTTTGATTGACTTAGGATAATTCAAAAGATGACTAATTTCAAAACTGATGTGATTTAACTTGCTTTTTGCAGGCATTGCTTAATTCACTCATCGTTTGAGGATTATATCCCTTTCCTTTCAGCATGATAGATGATCTGAGTGCTCTAGATCACCGACACATAGGCAGATGTGGATTGTCCTTTTTGATTCCCCTACCTTGATTCTGAGTGAATCAAGGATTGATCACTGCTATGGCCAAGAGATGGCACTTAGACCATAATAATTTCCACTTGTCGATGGGGGAGATGATGATCACCCCTGAGGATGTATACCACCTCCTCCACATTCCCACTCGAGGAGAGTTGGTGTTTTATGACCAGGTCTATGATGGCACCACATGTTAGAGGGTGTTCTAGGATCTCACAATTGGTGATGACCATATTCAGTGGTCACAGTTTCATTCTTTTCCAATTCTGCCAACTATTTTAGGTGCACTGATTAGAGGTTTATGTGTGCCAGATCACCAAGGTCATGGATTTATGGTCGGTTGGGGACCTATTCTGGAGGATCTTATGGCTTAGCCTCATCTCTTTGATTTGGGGTCTTGCATTCTAGCACAACTCTATCATGAGGTCCATGCAGTGGTATACAGGTGCTCTTCAACTTTATCTACAAGAGCTATTTAATTACATCTATGGACATGGGAGCATCTCCCAGTAATGAGACATGTTGTAGAACATCACCATGATCTGGGATGGCCATTTTCTTGGATGTATGAGGGCATGGTTTTACAAGCCCACATGGACAAGCTAGATTATTGGCACCATGTTATCAATGATATAGATTAGGTCATCTAGCCACCATACCTTGGATGTGATTCATGGCCTGAGGATGTGACAAAGCTTCATTTTATGTGTTGTCCATGCTAGATTATTGGCTATACACCTCATATAATTGAGAGATTTTGCTTCCGCCGAGTGCTATGACAGTATGGTCATACTTAGGGTATGCCACAGGGTGTTGCTATGTATGCCCATGTTCAGGAAAAGAGATCATTATGGGGGTCTATGGTTGATTTTAGGATAGTGCAGTAGGAGATTCAGGACCTGGGTCACTTGCCATGGGATATGAGAAAGCATGTTATTGATGTTGGTATGACTGATGATTATGTAGATTGGTTCACTCAGAACCCTTTTCTGAGATTTACAAATCCAGCTAAGTGGGTACCTGGTATTGATGAGGAGTCTGATGATGATGAAGGGGATGATGGTGGAGATGGGGATGGTGGTAGGGGTGGAGGTAGGATACGAGCACGTCGGGGATGACCGGGTTGTCAAGTAGCTATAGAAGGGAGAGTCTTGAGGCTAGTTATTGTTGCTGCTCCTATTCCTCCTAGGGGTGGTGGTCAGGTGAGGGGTCTAGGTGTGGATAGAGCTTTACACCAAGTTTCTAGGGATCCTACAGCCAAACAAGGCCATCACAGGGTTAGGCATCAGAGGCAGTTGGATGCCCAGGTAGCACAGGCTCTATTAGATCAAGCACAGGGTAGGCTAGCACAGGCTCCTCCTCAAGTTATCTCGCTAGTTGTTCCATAGGCTCCACTAGTTTAGGCACCTGCTTCTGCTTCTATTCCATCTTCTTCATCTCGTCCATCTTCTTCTTCTTTCATTCCATCATTATCTATTCCATCTTCTTCCATGCCATCTTCTTCCATGCCTTCTTCTTCCATGCCTCCACCATAGACTCCTTCTACATAGGTTCCTAGTTTAGAGGCTCCTGCTGCTGCATCAGATATTCAAGCCTTATAGTCAAATGTTTCTGAGATCAGACAGCGGGTTAGCCAGCTCAGCAATATGATGGAGGCTTTTATGGCCGCTATGAGTCAGCATGGGCTACAGGCTAGTTCAAGCCATCCTCTTGATATTGGTCCTGGTCCTGATGGTGGTGATGGTGCTAGTGACTCAGCCAATTGATTTGAGATGATACATATTATTTTATTCATTGATATATATGATGATCATTTTTTATATTGAGACATTGGACTCTGTTATATTCTTTTGATCAGCTGATGTTCCCTTATGTGTTGATACTTGTTGATACTTGGATGGACTTTGATTTCTTGTTGTTTCATGATGATATCATATACTTTGACACTCTGTTGATTTATGATGATGATACCATAAACTTTGATTCTCAATTTTGATAGATTTACCTTATGTAATGTCATCATGTGTTGGACCTCATTTTTCAAGTGTTTTATCTATGATATGCAGATCTATATGGTTCTATCTCCTATATGCTTTGTTTTATGCTTTTCAGAATGCATTTTTATGATGGATGCACATGTTCTATTTATGCTTATATGGTTGTCTTATGTATTACATATAATAGGTGAATAGATGCAATATGAATTTATGATTCTTGTAATGATTAATGATATGATTCTTGTAATGATTTATGGATGCAAATGATATATAGATGTGTTAGATGGATAGTGCAATGGTTAATGTGATGTAATGTGATGCAATGAATTTATGGATATTTAACGATAATGATCCTAAATGTTATATGTGATATAGATGAATGATGTTTTGAATGTAATGCAATGATAGTGGATGATAAAAATGAATGGATGAATTTAAAAGAATAATGCAATGTGCAATGTTTTTGAATGAACTAAATGATATGCACCTAATGATGAATTGAAATGATTTTAATGGATGCAATGATCATTAATTAATGAATGTAATGGTAAATGCTTTTAATGGATTAAGATGAATAATTTTAAAGAATGCACACTAAATGAGATGAATCTTTAAATTGAATGCAACCTAATGTAATGTTATTTAATGATTTTGATGCCTAAAATGAATGCAATCTAATGCAATGTCACTTAATGAATTGGTTTTAAAGGATGAATGCAACCTAATGCAATTAACTTAATTGAGCTATAGGGTGGAAAAATCTTAAATGAATGTAAGATAACATGGATCTAACAAATGCAAGTGAACTAATGTAATGCACCTTTTTTTTATTGTTTTTGATTTCCAACACACTCGATCACATATAGTTTTTGATGCTCATTTGATTTTTGATTGACTACACCCCCTTTCTATTTTTCTCTTACAATTTAGTTTTTGAAACTAAGAAAGATAAATACATTAAATGCATTTAATCTAAGATGTATGCAACTAACTGTCACCATTCAAAAATTTGGAGCTTATATTCATCATTGAGCAGTTTTGGAATCCTAATTTTAGTACAACCATCACTAGTTCAACCATGATGATATGAATACTTCTTTCACATCTTTTATTGCTTTCCCATCTCTTGGTATGACTGTCACTGATTGAAGTCAATCATGAGAGTGGGAATACCAATTTTTTCAGATTCTATGTTGCAAGTGTATTTTGGTATTATGATATTGAACGTCAAAATATCCAAGGTATCCTTTTGTGTAAACAAACAAAAATCTTAGTTTCATCATATGTACAAGTCCTCTATGATTCTTTGATGATCATGTCCTTAGACAAATAATACATGCTTTAAAACTTTGATTTTAAGACATTCATTCAAAAATCAATAAAATATCATGCTTTCATCATAGCTTGTCTAGTGTAAAAACTTTCATCGATTTTCTAGAAAGACATGATTTCATCAATCAAGTCAACACTTTAGAAAAAAAAAATTGCAATGTTTTTCAAATCCATATTTCAAGTGTAGTTCCATCCATTTCATACTTTTAATCCTGATAAAGATAGGTTCATGTAAGATCTCAGATCAAATTTTATGTTTTGGTTCAATTTGGATTGGAATTAGGACTTGATTAAATGTCTCACTTGCGTTTTGATGAATTGATTTGATGATTGATTGAAGTTTTCTTTTGATGAATCCTTCCTCCTTTAGAGTAGATTGCCCCCAATTTGATATGATTACGTTTGTGGGACTTAGGACAATTTGCAGATTAGGTTACCAAAATCTTTAGGTACTTGCAAATGCAACTGTGGGGTTTTATTATGCAATATATACAAATGCTAGCGAATGCAATATTTACGAGGATGACTGCTAGGTATGCGATTGACTTGGACTTTCAATGGTGCTTGTTTACCAGGTTTTCACCGATTGAATGGATTTTGCTTTCTTTTTCTATTTTTAAATCTTTTTCCTTTTTTATTTTTTATTTTTGCTACCAAGGTGCCTATTTGCTAGGTTTTCACCAAGGCACTTTTTCTCTTTTCTAATTTTTTTGTATTTTTTTCTTTTCATATCATCAAGGCACCTATTTGCTAGGTTTTAACCAAGACAACATCTTTTTGGATATCATATCTAAATGTTTTTGGCTTTCTTCATGCTCAATTTTCCACTATTTTTTATCTTTTCTGCCTTTTTGATTTGTTTGTTCTTTTCTATTTTTCAATATTTTTGGTATTTTCAAGATCTCTTTTGACCATATACAATAAATAGGATGCTTTCCATCTGATTTTTAGATACTCTTTTTCTTTATCCCTTTCATCTGCTTCATGTGTAGAACCTTTTTAGATGAATGCTATTGATAGGTTCTTGTAACTCTTCTCCATCACAATCAACTAACTTATAGGTGCCTATTCCAAAAGATGAAGTAATCACAAAAGGTCCTAACCAATTTGCTTCCCATTTTCCTTTCTTTTCTCTTTCTGCTTGATTCTTGGGATTCTCCCACAAAGCTAAGTCACATATTTGGAATGTTTTCGACTTGATGTGCTTGTTATAAGTCCTTGACATTCTATTTTGATATACTTTTAAGTGATAAAATGCTTGTTGGTGTTTCTCATCTAGCAGTTCTAGTTCATGCAACCTAGCAACTCTATAATCTTCCTCACTTATTAAACCATGTAGAGATACTCTTAAGGATGGAAGTTCTACCTCCAAAGGTAAAATTACTTTTGTTCCAAAGACTAAGGAAAATGGTGTAGCTCCTATTGGCATTATGATACTTGTCTTATAAGCCCATAAGGTCAAGTTTATTTTTATATGCCAATCTCTACCTAAATTGTCCACAGTTCTCTTCAATATCTTTAAGATGTTTTTATTCATTGCTTTGGCTTGTCCATTACCTTGGGGGTAATATATTTAAGATTAGTGATGTATCATGTGGAACTTTGTGCATAACTCCTTTAAATCCTTGTTTTTGAAGTGCTTGGCATTATCCATTATGATGGCATGAGGGACACCATATCTACATATTATGTGGTTTAGAATAAACAAGGATATATATTTTCCTGTAGCAGTTGATAAGGATACAGCTTCCACCCATTTGGTAAAGTACTTTGTTGCCATAATAATGAATTTATGACCATTGGAAGATGGTGGATAAATCATCCCTATTAATTCTAGACCCCATTGATAAAATGGCCAAGGTGTCATCATTGGATGAAGCTCTTGTGCTAGTACATGTATTAAGTTCATATGATATTGGCACTTTCAACAAGTTTTAGCAAAGTGACAAGCATCTTTTTCCATGGTTGGCCAAAAACATCCTATCCTAAGAAGTTTCTTAGCTAGAGTTAAACCATTCAAATGTGACCCACAAATCCCCTCATGAATTTCTCGTGAGGCTATATCTGATTCCTCTTTCTCTAGATAGCTAAGAAGCATTCCCTCTAGACTCTTACAATACAATGTCATATATTAAGGTATAACGAGAGGCTTGTCGGATGAAGCTTTTCTTTTGATTCTTGATTTGGTCCATAGGTAGGATTTGGTCTTTTAAGCAACTGCAAATGTCTCCATACCAAGGTGATTCATGTGTGGTTATCAAACAAATGGTATAAGGGTGGGTAGGATCAAATGCGGGTTGCTCAACTTCTTCTACCAGGAATTCATATCTGGTGCTTTGATCTGGTAATTAGAGAAGTGATGTCAAAGTAGCCATTGCATCTACTTCTTTATTCTTCTCTCTTGAGACTTTCTCAAATGTGATGAGAGTGAAGTATTTCTTGAGATTCTCAACAATATTTTTGTAAGGTATCATCTTGTCATCTTTAGTCTGATATTCATCATTAATTTGATTGATAACTAGTTGTGAATCTCCATAGACTTGTAGCTATATCACTTTCCATTCTAATGCCAATTTTATTCCAATGACCAATGCTTCATACTCAACTATGTTATTTGTGCATGGAAATAGAAATTTGTATGATTTCAGAATTGTAGATCCTTGAGGAGTAATCAAAAGTATGCCTGCTCCTGATCCATGTTGTGTATAGGAACCATCAAAATATAGTTGCCATGTTTTTGCTTCAATGTTCACAATTTTAGAATTTGGAAATTCCACTTGTATTGGGTGGTCATCTTGTAATGGTGATTCTTCTAATTGATTAGCTATGACTTGGCCCTTGATAGATTTTCAGTCCACATATTCTATGTCAAATTCACTTAGCACCATGACCCATTTGGCTAATCTCCCATTCAATGTTGTTTTGCTAAGAAGATATTTCAAGGGATCAATCTTTGCAATGAGTTGAATCTTGTGGGATAACATATAGTGGCACAATTTTTGGGAAGAAAAAACTACGGCTGAACATGCTCTTTCAATGAAGGTGTAATTCAATGCATATTTTACCAAAGTCCTACTGATGTAATATATGGCCTTTTCTTTTCCTGATTCATCTTCTTGCATCAAGAGTGCCCCTAATGAATGTTCAATCGTTGAAATGTATAGAATTAAAGGCTTGCCTCTTATAAGTGGCATCAAATTTGGAGGGTTCATTAGATATTTCTTCAACAAGTTGAAAGCTTCTTCACATTTCTCATCCCATTTGAAAACTATGTCCTTATGAAGGAGTTGAGTAAAATTATGGCACTTTTCTACTAATTGAGAGATAAACCTTCGAATGGATTGGATCCTGCCTTGAAGAGATCTCATCTGACTTATGTTTCTAGGTGCTTCCATTTCCATGATGGCTTTGACTTTGGCGGGGTCTACCTCTATTCTTTTTTCTAAAACAATGTGCCCTAGTAGCTTTCCTGATTGAACACCAAATGCACACTTCTTCGGATTTAGCCTCACTTTAAATTGCTCCAATCTTGCAAAAATTTTCTCTAAAATAAGTAGATATTCTTCTCTTGAGTGAGATTTAGCAAGTATATCATCTACATAGTCCTCCATGAACTTGTGCATCATGTCATGAAATATTGTTGTCATGGCTCTTTGATAGGTTGCTCTAACATTCTTTAGACCAAAGGGTATAACATTCCAACAAAGTGTCCCCCATGTGCATGTAAATGTTGTTTTGTCTTGATCTTTGGGTGCTATTTTTATTTTATTATAGCCACTAAACCCATCCATAAGTGAGAAAATTGAATGTCCTGCTGTCAAATCCATGATGGCATCTATGCTTGGTAACAGAAAGTCATCTTTAGGACATGCAAGATTGAGATCCCTAAAGTCTATGAAAATTTTGATGGACTTATCTACTTTTGAAACTGGTACAATGTTTGAAATCCATTAGGCATAATGAATGGCTCTTATAAACCCTACTTTCAACAATTTTTCTAACTCCACTTTTACAAGAAAAGCTATATGTGGATGCATCTTTCTCAATTTCTGCTTTACTGGTCTTGCTCCTTCTTTTATGTTAAAATGATGCATGATTAAATTTGGATCCAATCCTGGCATATCATCATACAACCATGCAAAATTGATTTGTTTTTCTTTGAAATTTTTGATGAAGTCTTTTCTTTCTTCACTAGATAAAGATGTTGCTAAGTGTATGATCCTTGGTTCTGATTCTAATCCAATATTCACCTTTTTTGTTGGTTCGATCAAGATAGATCTTTCTTCATAGTGCTCAAGTAAAGTATCCAAACTCCCTTCCTTAGGTGCCTCAATTGGGTTTTCACCTTTGGAATCATTCTTTATTTCTTTCTCCTTTCAATCTAATGTTGCCACAATGTGGTTTTCAACATTATATTCTTTCCATTTTTTGTTTTTTTTGTTTTTTTCATTTTTAATTGAATTGAGCATTTGGATACTTTCCTTTTTCACTTCTTCCTGATATTCCAAGGTAGAAGAAGTTTCAACCGCCTTTAGGTATTGGGACACCAAGTTGTCATTCAAAAATGTAGGGAGTATGGTAGGTTCAATGGAATCCCATTCAATTAATTCTGGATAGATTAGGTTCAAAGGATCAATGCTTCAATTTAGTTGAATGGGGTTTAAGGACATGACTTCATTTGAAGGTTCAAACATTGTATCGCTTAAATCTATAATATGTGCTTCTTCGAGATGCACTAGAGAAATAGGGTCAAAATCTTCCTCACTAGAATCCTTTACGGTTTCTATTGGGTAAAAACCTCGTGGATTAAACCTAATGTTAGATTCTTCCATAGAAGGTCTCCTTGATGGTATGTAGGGTTCTCCTACCCATTGGATTATTTCAATTTCTTGAATTGGGACATTATCTAAGACCACTTGACTAGAACTTGAGGCTTGATTTTGATTTGATTCTACAATTGATTATTTTCCTTTACTAGGAGTGTAGGTGTGAATGACATCAACTTCCTTATCTTGACATGACTCACTTGAAAATGAGTCTCATTCCCAATTGTTGGAATCCTCATCATTTTGAGAACCTAATTGTAAAATTTGGTCATAGACTTTGGGATAGTTCTTTTGAGTGTACCCTTGTTCTAGGTACCCTAATCCTGTCTTTTCTTTGTTATCTCTCCATGTCATTTCAATGGGTTCAATGATTCCTCTATTTCTTGTTCCTAAAGTTCCTTATCCTTTGTATCCCATTTTCTGCATGATTTGAAATCCTTTCCCATATTCATGTGTGGGAATGCTTACATTTTGGATGCACTTTTCATGTGCACTTGATTCCTCATCCTTGTATAGCCAATTTAGAATTTCATTGTCTTCTTCCTCCATGAATGAAGATGTATTTTCCCTCACAAAGTGATCATTGTATTTATGACATAAATTGGATGGCCTTCCATATGATTTTGGAGATAAGGGTAGGTCCATCATAAATAAAGAATATTCACCTATACCCTTTTGTTTGATTTGACATTGCTTTTCAAAGTTTTTCATGATATGGTCCATTTTTTGGTAATGAGCATCTTTGGTGTATATTTGGATGGATTTAGCTTTGTCTTCTTTCTACTTCTCAAGAGCACTTTCCTCACTAACCTTTTCTTTTCCTTTTGTCAATGTCGCTAGGTTAGTAGGACTTTGGATGTTTTTAACAACTTGTTTTTCTTATTTTTCTTTTCCCTTCAAAGATGGAAGATCTTTTGAATTTTGACCTTGCTCTATTCTTTTAGGAATAGACCCTTCTACATTATGCGGGACTAAGGAATCATTGATAGGCTTCATGTTATTACAATATTGAAAGGGGTTTGAGTTCCCGCTTACCATGATTTCTTGTCCTAGATAGGGTAATTTGAGACATTGGTGGTAAGTCAAAGGCATGACCTGCATTTCATGGATCCACGGTCTCCCTAACAAAATATTGTAAGTCAAATTTAGGTCTAGGACTTGGCAAATGGTTTCTTTCGGCATGGGACCAACTCTGATAGGAAGTATTATGACACCCTTAGAAGCTCTCTCTTCATCATCATAGGATTTTATAGTTATCTTTTTCTTTAGGTCAATAGCCTCCTCAGGAAATCCTAAGGCCTTTACCAAGTTTAGGGTACAAATATTCAAGTCGGCCCCTCCATCAAAAAGGACTATTTTTACCCTATGCTTGTGAATTAGAACCTCTATATGCAAAGGCAAGTTTTGTGGGTGGTTTAATAACATGTCATCTTGCTCTGAAAAATATAGGAAATGAGGTGCAATAAGATGTCCTACCATGTTTTGAAATTTTTCTGCATCTAGATTTAGAGGCACATTAGTTTCTACCAAGGCTTTTTCTAGAATCTCCTTGTGAGTTGGTGAGAGCTTGAGTAACTCTAAAATAGAGATCCAAGCAGGAGTTTGTTGTAATTGGTCTACCAAATTGTATTGTTTTGATGATGAAGATGAGGTTTGATTTGGTAGAACAATCCTAGGGGCATTTCTAGCTAGAGTAATTTTTTATGCTTGCCCCCTAGTTAGAACATTAGACGTTGCTTCCCTTGGCTTCTCCTTTACCATGATAACATTTATGGTATTAGATCCATTAGATTTCCATAATCCATATTATTATGAGTATTAGTTTCTGGATTCAATAGTGTAGCATTTTTTTACCAACGTTTTGGATCATACTACATGATCCATCATGAGGGTGCTGCTAGAGAGAGAAGAAACATAGAATGATGATGGATCATGCAGTATGATCCAAAACGTTGGTCAAAAAATGCTACACAATTGAATCCAAAAACTAATACTCATATTTATGGTATTTTTATTACAATCTAAATTATTAATGATGTTATCATAGGTATGGGCAAAGTTGACTTTCTCATTACCTCTTTTATTATTTTGAGTGTTGTTTGATGACTCACCCTTTTCATGGTTTAGGAAAGGATTTTTGAAGGTCGTATGATCTTCATTGTTCTGGGGCCCTTCAAACTTTATCATCCCATCGTCAATTAGGTCTTGCACAAGGTATTTAAATTTCATGCATTCATTGGTTTTATGACCCTTATTATGATGATAGTCACAATGGTGAGAATCATTCCACAAATTTGGCTTAATTTGGGGTTCATATGGCCTTAACTCAGGTAGCATAATAATTTTGTTGGCCACCAAATTCCTTAACGCATTTTCCAATGGTTCACCTAAGAAGGTGAATTTTCTCTTTTGATAAGTGGAAAAGAAAGGCTTAGGCTTGTTGCCATTAGCATTATTGAAGGGATTATTGTTAGCATTGTTGTTGTTATTGTTGGAATTGGTATTATTGAAAGGAGCTTTGTTCATTTGATTCACATTATATGTTGAATTTTCTCCACTTGATAAATTAAATGGGGTAGCTTTTAAGTTGTGTGCCTCCACAACTCCATCGTTCACAAGATTTTTGTTATTTTTTTTAACCATAGTTTAGGTTTATCATTGTGATTGTTGGCTCCTTTATTGTTATTATAATTAGATATATAATGTTTATCATTATTAGTATTGGTATAGGGTTTATTGTCTTTGAACAATTTGATCTCTCCCCTCTTAACCAACACATCTTCAATTTTAATCCAATTCTCAATAAGTTTTTTGAATGTAGGGGGGCATTGAAGTTGGAGTCTATAGTTCATCTCCGCATTTAAGTTATTCATAAATATTTCCATTTTCTCCTTCTCAGGGATACTTTGTGGATATCTTGCAAAAAATGTCCTCCACCTTTGAAGGAACCCTAGGAAAGATTCACCATCCTTTTTTTTCATATCACATATTTTGAGCATGATAATCTCATGTTCGATGTTGTAAGAATAATGGGTTACAAATTTAGAGGCTAACTCCTTGAAAGTCTTTATCCCTTGTGGAAGTTTGGAGAACCATTCCATGGCTTGCCCTCCTAAACTTCTTGGAAAAAGTCTCATTAGGTATGTGGTATCATGCATAAATTCAATGCTTAGAGCGCAAAACTCTCTAAGATGATCCTATGAGTCTAATTTACCCATGTATTTATCGTACTTAGGAAAAACTGTATTGATGGGAAAAGGTGCCATAACTAAGATTTTGTCAAAAGGGAATGGGCACAAGGCCTCAATAGAGAATGGCTTAGGTTCAACGGCCTTTTTGATTAAGTCAATCTATGCTTGGAACATTTTCAATTGTTGAGTCATAGCATTCATCAGGTTTTCATCTTCTTTGTTTTTATTAAGTTGATCCACATCATAATCATTTGGGAGCTTTGCCCCTGCTTGGGCTAGAGTTAGGAAAAACTTCTCCCTATCTCTATCTATTAGTTTATCCATGACTTCAATAAAATCATTATCTTGAGCCGCTTGATTAGCCCTTTCTTCAAGTATTTCCTTAGGCTCTTGGTCGTCGCTATTAATATTGTCATTGTTTCCTCCATGATGTTAATCGTGAAACATGGAGTTTCTATCCATTGATTCAAGTCTCTTTTCAAATAGATTTGGGATACTATCCCCTTGGTTGTGATTGTTGAAAGGAATTTGATATTAAAATTTGGGTACCTCTTTGGAAATGAAAGTGTCATCTTCTTGTAAAGATAGTTTGAGTTTATGAGAGCATGTAGAAACTGGCATCCAACAAGGTTTGATTTCAAATCATTTTCCCCAATTTGGTAATTGTTTGTTTTTACGAAGAGATTTTAAAATATAAGATAAATTCTCTTACTTTTGCTATGTATTTTTAAAACACAACAACCACATGTAAACTTGTTCTTTTTAACCCTCTACACAAAAAGTGTTTGAATTTGTAAGGACATTATCATGGGTTTTTGCACAAAAATATACTTCAAGCAATCTACCTAGCTCACAATTTGGTTCGTAAACATGGCTCTATAAGGTAGTCTTTGCTAAGTTAACAAGGTATTTAATCAAGATTCCATTCAAAATGGATATTAAACTTTCATCCTCCAAGTATATTAAGAGGCTTCTCACCACTGGTATGTTGGAGTTTTGCGCAATCCCAAAGGACTACTCGAGGAAGTTTGAAAATTTAACACCCTTTTGTCACACACCCCATTAAGGATGCATGCATTTCATTTTATAGTGGGTTGGATGATTGTGGAAAAGGAAATTGTATCCCACTTTGGGTTGTCCCTCTCACCGGCCTCATTAAGACAAATCTCAGGAGGCAAGCCCACTATAGATCTAGCATGTTCATTTGAAAGCAATAAAGTGGAATAAAGAGATAGGTTTTGGGAGTTTGATTCACAAAAAGGTGAAGAGCATATCCCTATCTATTTCTCAATTCCCAAACACTTTTAACAAGGGTCAATTACCAAACCCACTAACTAATGGGAATCGAGCATTTCTACTCTTTTCCACAAACAAGGGGTTGTTCAAATTTAGTGCTTGATTTACTTAGCCTTTCTTTTAATCAAGGAGTTTGACACTTTTGGCATTTTGATTCACTTAGATAAGTGAAGAGCATAGGCCTAATATCAAATTCCTCAAACAATAATAGGTTGTTTAATAACTAGATTTTGAAATTGACAAGGCCACAATTTAAACAAAAATTGACCAAGTTTTAGGCTTACCTTCAATTGAAGCTAGCTAAGGTTAGGGGCATTTTTGATGAATTTTCCATTTTTATGCTCACCTAGTGGCAATCTTTCCTTTCCCTTTGCTTCTCCTCCAACAAGTTAGTCAACACAACCAGCCAAAATGAAGAAAACAAAGATAAAATTGAATCTAAGCGTTATTTATCAAATTTAGCAAAACTTGATTAAGGTGAATAAATCCAATTTAATGATATGAACTTTTCTTTATATGCTTCTACAACTTTCAAATATTGTTCATATAGCTTGCTTTCTTGCTAAGAATCTTCCAAAACTAGCTTGATGTGTGCAATATTCTCCTCCTTGATCCTTTTTGTCAAATCTTTCCCTTCGTGATTAAATTTGGTCTCTGGTTTTTTTATTCTTTTATGACCAGTCATCCTGCAGACACAGAGAAATCATTTTTTGAAAGTTAGATACTGCTAATTTTCAATTTAATCAAAAGTGTTATTTAAATGCTTAAACGCATTGTGGATCGGATTAAAAGCGCTACATAAATATATAAAAGCACTAAAATAGAGATTAAATGTGCTTTTAAACTTAGCAAAGGCATCAAGAAAATGTTAAAAGCGCTAAAGAAATATTCAAACACGTTGGCTAGTCAGGGAAAAAGTGCTGAAAGAAAATAAGATAGATGACAGAAGGAATCAAAAGCGCTGAAACTCCATGTAAAGGCGCAAAACTTTGTCATAGACACGTTGTTTCAGGGCTCAAAAGCATTGGAGAAACTGGTAAAAGCACTGCAAAAAGGATCAAATGTGCTATTTCACTTGTAAAACAAAGAGTTTAAACAAGAAAAGTCCTAGAACATACAATTTTCCAAATTTTTAAAAGAATGATGCCTAATGCCCCATGGTGGGTGCCATTTTGTGTACTAGAAAAAGTACCTTCATAGGGTTGGTATTGTAAATAAATGAATAAAATAACTAAATTACCACAAAGAATAAGCTATTTTAACAAATAAAGAATAATTAAGCACTCTATGGATCTCTATTTAGGGATGCTATGCAAAGCTCTCAGCAAGCCTCCATTAGCGATAGTCCTAAAATGAGAATGATATGATAAAGCAAGCTAAAATAATTAATTCCAAATTGAAATGCTAATTAGCTTCTATATTTTCCTTTCTAGCTCTAATTTGCAAGATGTTTGATGCTATTCTCATATTTGTGGATGATTAATGACTAAATTATGCCTTGCTTTTATAGATTTTGGCAAGGGTAGGGAGTGTAGTTGAGTTGGTCATGATTGGGTTTGAGTTAAGTCCATGGCTCCACATTTGGAGACCATTTAAATATTTTGTCCTCAAAGCTTGGGACAAGAAGACAAAATGAGTGGACAATATGTTCTTTCCAAATGAGTGATTGAGATTCAATTTAGGCTTGATCCATGTGAGCTTGGTTCTCAATTCCTATGGGTTGATTGATTTTCCTCCCATTTGGTGGTTGAGAGAAAATAGGAATTAATTAATTAAATTTGTTTAATTTGTTTATCCATGTGTACCCCTTGAATGTGATGATTTGATTTAAATTGAACTATGTAATTAATTAGATTAATTACACAATTTATTGATTTATCATCATTTAATCGATTTAAATTGATTTAATGGATTTTGATTTTCAATTGATTTGGATTAAGGTTCAATTGCAATTTATCTTTGATTTGATCTTGATTTGATTTAATTGCATTTAATTATGTTGATCGTTGCCTTGATTTATCACTTAAATGATCTTGTCCATTTTCAGGTGATTACAATATATATATATATATATATATATATATATATATATATATATATTTATTTATTTATTTATTTATTTATTTATTTATTTATTTATTTATTTATTTATTTATTTATGCCCCCTAATCAACCTCTCTCTCTCTCACGCTCTCCCCTCCCTCATCTCACCATCATACCCCTATCTCTAAGATCACTCTCTATTAAAAACATAATATGAGCCCCCTCCTCTCTCTCTAGATATGCCCCCTAATCAACCTCTCTCTAACTCTCTCCCCTCTCTCTATTAAAAACATAATATGAGCCTTCACCTCTCTCTCTCAATGTTAATCAAACATGAATTGTAATAGCTAATATATTAGATAAATAATAAGTGTTATCAAATAGTAAATTTATATTTATATGTTTTATTATATTTATTTAAATATTGAATACATTATTAATATATTTATATATTAGGTTTGGGGTTGAGGTTCCATTTGGTTTAGTGATAGGGTTAGCATTCTATTTTGTATTTAGATAAGGTTCAAAGTGGTTTTGTGTTAGGGTTCATATTTGATTTGATTAAGGTTAGGGGTCAAGGTTAAATTTGATTTATTATTTAGTTAGGTTTATGATTATGGTTTAGTTTGGTTTAGTATTAGGTTTATTGTAGATTCTAGTTTTTGGTTGGGGTTAAATTTTAAGTTGTTTTAATATTAAATTAGGATTAGAGTTAGAGTTATAATTAAATTTCTTTTAGGGTTAGGTTGTAGTTTAATTTAGTATTAGAGTTAAGTCTCAATTTTGTTGGGTAAGTCTCAATTTATTTAGGGTAATATTGTGATTAGAAACATTAACATTTACGGTTAGAGTTAAGTCTCAATTTAGTTGAGTAAGTTTCAATTTAGGGTGATGTTGTGATTTGAAACATTAATTCTAAAAATATTACATAATTAAATTTGAAAAAATAATTAAAATAATTATTTATAATAGATTATGAATTAATATTTTCAAAAATTTCATGATCCCTTTCTTTAATGATGGACTTATATTAAATGTATATTCAAGATTGAATTGTTTCTCTCTAAAATTTATTAGAAAAGTAATATGTTTCTATATTATTTTTATACTTTTCTAAGAGTAATAATATTTCTAATAGAAAAATATAAAGAGAATATATAAACATCTTTATTGTAAATTAGAAAAATAAGAGGTATCTATTTTTTTTAATATTTTTTTATTATTCTTTTTAGAGTAATATGTTTCTAATTAATATTTATTAAATATGAAAATAACAATTTAGTTATAATCTTAATTTCTTAGAATAATTAAATCTTAGGACTATATATTATTAAATCTACTTATATAAACTTTTGTGACTTTTTGTATTCTTCTATGACATATGAAAAACCAAATTCGAAAAAGCAAATTCGTAAAGCAACTATGAAAAAGCAAAATGACATTTGGCATTTTATTTTTTTAATGCCATTTGGCTTTTTGATTTTTTGAATGTCATTTGGCATTAATTATTTTAATTCCACTTTTTTTTTTAAATCATGTGTAATTGACCACAAATCTTTTTTCTATACACAACATATTCCTAGCATATTCTCATGTGGGTATCCTATGCTCCCATTGTATAGATGTCTCTCAGGGTAAATAATTTTAATTTTTTTATATTATTTTGAAAATAACATTATACAACTAAAAATATATTTAAATAATTTTTAATTTTTTAATATTATTTTTTGGATAGTTATAAAATTTATTGTTAGCTTTTTAAATAATTTTAGAATTCTATATTTTATTTATTTAAAATCATAAAATATTTACTTTATAACACATTTTTTTCATATTCATATTCTATTTTTGTAACACATTTTCTACATGAAGTAGAGCATATTATTGAACAATTATATTTTTAATTAGCTGGAAAATTTAATTACAATTATACTCATTTAAAGAACCTAATTTTTTTCTTTTTTTATCAAAATAAAATTTTAAATATGATATACAATAAAAATGTAGTTATGTCAATATTCAATTTTTTACAATGGCTCTACTATCGAGCGATCGAATTCAGGTGCAGGCGGATTTCTTTCACAAAATGAAATACCCTCGATATCCTTCGATTCAACTTAGAAGGATTATGGTTCAGAATTGATATGCGCCTCTTGTAAACCCTAAATTTTGTGAAGATTTAGCTTCATGTGTTTTCATAGAATATATTTCTGATAGATAGAAGAAGAAAAATGGGCATCTTTGTTTGCAACCCTCAACTTTTAGAGATGGGGATTGGAGCATCTTCAAATCTTGCAAGTCTAAGAAAGGCTCCAGTTATAATCAAATAAGTGGGCTGGATTTTCACTCTAGGCACTCTGGGTATAACCCCTCTTCAAGATTTGTAAGCACAAATTGCTCCCTAAGCAATGCAATCATCCATCTAAAATGTCCTCTACGGTTATCAATAATACAAATGAAATTTATATACATGGGAATGATATTTATACAGAGGGTCGATGGAATCATTGTAAATCAAATGGTCTTTTTTGAAATGGTTTGGCTCATAATCATCTATTATCAATGTTGTTAATTGGCTTCGGGAAGCCCTAGCTCCCCACGTAAGTATAACCCGAATTGTGAATAAATGTCTTTATCTTGAATGCAACAATTTATCTATTAGAAAGAGATTATTAGAAGGTGAACAAAATTTTTATTTAGGGCATGTTATTTTATTTATGAAATGGAAACCCAATTTTAACCCTGATAAGTTTGGAAATACTATTGTTCCTATATGGGTCAGCATTCTGAATATGCCTATATAACTAATTCATAGTAAAATCATCTTACAATTAGGGGATAGTATGGGAGGATATGTAGGGTTAGAAAAGAACTACCTTAATTCATTTGAAATTAAAATCATGATTCAAGCTAAAGCTAATTCAAACCCTTTAAAACCCATCAAATTTATTACTAATAGATCTATATATCATCTTCAACCAAAAATCTATAGTGGCAATATTGATAGAAAAATCTTCTTACTTTCATTAGTTCTCCCAGGACGGGAAGTAGTTTCTAGATTGATCGAGAGTTTGACATACCTTAAGAAAATTCTAATAGAGCAGAGGCATCCCTCTAATACCAATACATCTCCATTTATTTTAGATTTTGAGGAAGGTGAAATTATAAATTTTCTCATTTTCCCATCTATACAGTATACCCTTCCCAATATATTTTTTAATGATGTAGGGGATGTTTTCATTTTATTAATACAGACTCACAACTCAAGAAGGAAGTAGGTTGATATAATCTTAGAACCCTTAATAATCCAACAAATATGATTACTCCCAATTTAGTCTTGGCTACCCTAGAGCATCAAACTCTGGAGAAGAATTCAGTTTCTACAAAGGATGTTCACACAAATCAAAGGATTAATTCAAACCTTGATATTAGCTTAACCAAGATTAATGATGTTCCAACATATAAGGATAAATGCAATGGAGATAGGGTCTTCTCCCTGATATATAATATGTCATTAGATATCATTGATAAGGAGAATAGGTCTTTATTAGATGTAATTGAACATAATTTTAACAATAACTTAAATTTTGAACCAAATGTGGATTCCCAAGTAGAGAAAAAAGTTAACATCATTTCTAACTTTATTGGGGAATATTTGGTAGATGAATTAATGGAACTATTTATTGATGAGATATGTGTTATAGATGAATTTGATAGGAAAAAAATTCTTCTTATCAAAGGGATAATGAAATTAGACTACGAAATGTCACTTTCTAAATTATTAATTTAGGATGAGATGGAGACAAAAAAAGTTAGATGATGATGATTCAAGGAGCTCAGGTAAGAAGGTTTCAGAACATAAAAATTACTTTCAACACAACTCCATAGGGATAGGTAATATTATAGGGAAGGTTTATAAGAATAACTCAATTGTGGATGCTAGTATAGAGGCCAAAGAGGAGTCGGTAGCCTTAGCCAACACTACTAATAATTATCAAATTATGGAAGGCTTTAATAAGGGTCAGTCTCTTGATCCTTTGAATCTAAAGAAGGATTTTGTTAGTATTAACACTATTGATGTGAACCCCAATCATAGTATCACAAATAGTAAAGAAGAATCACGCAAGTATGAAGACAAAAAATCTTGTGATGTTGTTGATGGTACTTATGGTAATTCCTCTACTAGAAATGAGGAGATAGATGATATTTGTGACTTTCTAGGACTGAATTAGGACCCAGATGATGTACTAATTTTGAAATTAATTGAATCAATGGAACTTGAGAATGGAATAATAGAAGAAGGAACATAATTCGATTAATGTGATTCAGAACAATAGAGAGGGGGGGTGAATCAGTTGCTCTCAGGTCCAGATGTATAAATTAAACTTTTAAACACTTCAACAACTTAGATCTAACAACCAACAGCTACGCGGTCATTATAGAATGTATATTAGAAACATATAACAGTGTAGTCCACTATCCAATAGTATATAACTTGCAAAATATAGAAATGTTCAAACCAAAACATTCACACAAGTATTGGCACCGGGATTTATAGTGGAAACTCAATTTGGGAAAAACCACTTTGTAACATGATACTGATATTTTCACTCTTCTAAAGTGAGCTCTATGAAAAGCCAACCATGTCAAAGGTTTACAAACACACTGCTAGGTGTGACCCTGTTAAAGGATTTTAACCACCCTGTTATGAGTGTGCCTTATTAGAGGACTTAACTACATTGCATTAGAATGCAACCTTGATTAATGGATTTATACAATGACTGTTAGGTCAACCTTGATTAAAGGATTTAAACTGATACAATGGTTAGAAAGTAACAGCAGTGTTTGATCTGAAAACATACAACTCACTTTGCAAATAATAGATCTAATTCTTACATATATATGTTGGCTTATTGATTGAGATCCATTTGCATCTCCACCACTGATCTACTCAGAAATCCCTTCAAGAAATCACAACTCCTTCTCCTTCATCCTTTCTTCTTATTCAGTCAATAACAACAACTCCAGCATACTGCTTCGACCTCACACTTAGGTTTCCTTAATACCTCTTTGATAGGTACATCCATCTTTTACCGCTTAATCTCCTCCGTAGATCTTAGGTTTAGGTCAAATTCATTGAATGCTTCCAACATTATGTTCTTCATTCATCCTTCTAGAAACCTATCTAATCTCTTTATGGAATCACAATAAAATGGATTGTTGTGCATTAAATGCTCCATACATTCAATAAATAAAGTCAACACAATTTACATAATCCAATAATTCAACTATGTCGGCTAGGAATCTGAATTCTTCCTCAAATGTAAATTATTGATGCTTGGTCAATACTGTGTTCAACTCCTCGGTCATCACTACGTAGCTCAGTCATCACTCGAAACTTTTTCCCTTGGCTAATGTTGTCTTCCTCAATAATAAACTGATGTTCGGTCAACACTTGTTTAGTCTTGATTCTCACTTAGATAAACAATACATTATCTTATCATTGTGCCACATAATCAAGTACTCATTGAAGTATCAAATAACTCAACCTTTCTCTAGGTTCTATTGTTATCACCCTTGCCCTAATGCTTCCCAACAAATAAATAGATATAGTAGTTTCTTAGATAGCAACAGTCTTACCAATTAAGGTTTGACATCAATGACAATACAATAATTGCTTCAATTATAGTTTCCAACAATCTCCCTCTTTGGAATTGATGGCAACACCATATGAATAACACATGATTCACCAACCAATCCAAAACTTGTCTTTGCATTAGAAACATTTATAATATCCTGAGCTTCATTTTGATTTTGAATCACTTAGCCTTGCTGCTTGACCATCCACATAGTAACTTCCACTAAATCTTTTATGTGTTCCTTTTCTCTGAATCTCTCCCTCTTACTTGATCTTCCATGAAATCTCACCATGTGTTTTCATCTTACTCATCTCCCTCTTTGACAATAATGCCAAAGCAGCATCTAGAACATGCATCTCTCAGATGTAGATGTCATCTTGTCAGTTCAGTAACAATATTTCTCCCTCTGTCATCTTTTCTTATGACTGATTATTAGCTTTGTTGTACTTTTCACAACTCTAGGCTGCTCCTAAAGTGTGACCTTTTCTGCATCAATTTGTCAGATACTCTTTGCAACACATTTGATGCAGTGCTCCTAGCTTGAGTAGGCAGCTTAAGTGAGGGGAAGAACCCCTAATTTTCCTCTCAGATATTCATGAGCTTCCTTAGGTAAGGCTTTGGTGAGTATGTCTGCTAGTTGTTCCTTTGTATTTACATATTCCATTCTGAACTCTTTATCTTGTACCAATTCCCTCAAGTAATGATACTTGATGGCAATATGTTTGGTCTTTGTGTGCATCATTGGATTCTTAGATATGTTGATAACACTTGTATTATTGTAGTAGATGACAACTAGTTCAATGATCTCTTCTTTCATGTCTTTCAATAGTTGTTTAATCCATATTAGGTTTGAACAATTCACTGCATTAGCTACATACTCAGCTTCAGCTGTAGATTGGGAAATACAATTTTGTTTCGCGCTTGTCCAGGAAACTAATCTTTGTCCAAGAAAGAAAGCTCCACCACTAGTACTCTTCCTATCATTCACATTTTTTTCCCAATCTGCATCAGTATAGACTCGTAGTTCAAATCTTTCATGCTTCTTGTAGTACAGTCCATAATCTTTTTCATCTTTCATGTATAGATTACTGGTGTCATTTGTCCTTGAGAATCCAATCTATATCAAGTAATTGTGTAGCCTCTCATACCATGCTCTGGGGGCTTGCTTCAATCCATACAGTGCCTTATTCAGTTTGCAAACCATATATCTCTTGTTTGGATCAACAAATCCTTTAGGTTGCTCAATGTACACTTCTTCTTTTAATATACCGTTTAAAAATGCAGACTTGACATCCATTTGGTATACCTTGAAATCTTTGTAGGCAACATATGCAAGTAGAGTTCTTACTCCTCCTAATCTTTCTATAGGGGAAAATGTCTCCCCATAGTCTATTCCTTCTTCTTGTGCATAGGCCTTGCATACCAGCCTTGCTTTGTTCATTGTGATTTGTCCATGTTCTTGAGCTTGTTTCTGAATACCCATTTTGTTCCAATGACATTTTTGTTTTCTAGTCTCCGCACCAAAGTCCAGGTATCATTCTTTTCTATTTGGTCTATCTCCTCATTCATGGCTTGAATCTAGTCTTCATTTTCTAGTGCCTCCCTCATTGTCTTAGGCTCTGAATTCACACAATAAACATGTAGGATCTTTTAACTTGCTTCTGGTCAGAACTCCAATTTCTTTATCTCCAATGATTTTTTTTAGGCTTGTGATGTCTCCTTATATATTGTGCCAACATAGGTTGTGCTTTCTTTTCTCCTTTCTCTCTAGGTTCATCAATAAGATTATCAGATTCAGCCTTTGATTGCTCGATAACCTCTTCCTGATGCTAAGCAGCATCCTCCTATCACTCATCATTTTATTCCTATCGCTCAGCATTATTTCCTTGATGCTCAGCATTGCTTACCTGAGACTCTGCATCATGTGCAAGTGTGTTACTTGCCTCTCCTTCCTCTATATAGACAAAAGATCTATAATCTTTTGGTTCTCTCTTGCTTTCATGTTCATTTTTCTCTACATATTTTTCAACCTTCACATTCACACTTTCCACAATTTTGTTAGTGTTAGAGTTCAAACACTTGTAAGCTTTACTCTTTGTGGAATAACCTAAGAATATTCCCTCATCACTTTTAGCATCAAACTTTCCATTCCTATTATCTTTTAGTATATAGCATTTGCTCCCAAAAATTCTAAAGTATTTTACATTAGGTGCATACTTGTGTCATAACTCATAAGGTGTAACATTTGTACCTTTTTTGATCTGTACTTAGTTTAGGGTATAAACAGTTGTACTTATAGCTTCTTTCCAATACTTTTGTGCAACATTATTCTCAATCATTAGTGTTCTTGCACAATCCATGATAGATCTGTTCCTTCTCTCTGCTATACCATTTTGTGGAGGTGTTCTAGGTGCAGACATCTGTCTCTTGATTCCTCTATCATTGTAGAATAGATTGAACTCATTTGATATGAATTCTCCACCTTGGTCAGATCTCAGACACTTTAGGTTCCTACCTATCTCCTTTTCAACCTTAGCCAAATACCACTTAAATAACTAAAATTCATCAGATTTTTCTTTTAAAACATTACAGTCTTTATCCTAGTATAATCATCAACAAACAGAATAAAGTATCTAGCACCACAATAGCTTTGTACACCCATACGTGCACAAAGGTCAGTATGAATCAAATCTAAAACATTTTCAGAAGTAAAAGTCTTGCTCTTGAAACTAGACTTTATCATCTTACCCAACTGACATTGTTTGCACATTACATTATCAGGTTTATTCAATCTTGGCAATCCTCTTACTTTCTAATTTTTACTAATTGAATAGAGGTAAAATTGAATCACCTCTATTTAAATGTGTCTGTAATGTATGGGGGAAATATGAGATCCACTCCTAAATTCAAATTCCTATAGGAGAGATCCAATTTGATCAACTAAAAGGTTAATGCATAATCGAATCAATCTATGGAGAATATGAAAAAGAGATAAAAACCCTATATTTCCCTATGGTTAAATTGTGCTTGAAATCTGAAATAATTGAAATAAAAGTACTAACCTCAAATTAGGGAAAATCTAGAAAATGCCAATTTCTAATGTCTGTGTGTACTTTCGGGCAATTCTGCAACCTGTTTTGGACTGGAAATGCCAAGATGAAGAAAACACATAAATCTTTTATCTTTCTGACAGCAGGTAGTCTTTGACCCTCATAAAAGGTCAAAGGTGTGTGTGTGAAAATTGTACCTGATCTGTAGACACAACACTTCAGTAAAACATTAGAGGTTAGCTATAATCAAAATCGTGCAAAATTGAAAGCTAAACTAACCAAGTGATTTACTGCCTTCTAATAGGTGCAAGATTGATGTTCTCAGATTGCAATTGAGATCAGTGACCTAGACGACACCTAAATGAAGGATTTGAATGCAATTGATCTAGTTATGAAATTGAATGCAAATTAAGCTATTTTTTTTTTAGATTTTAGATGCAATAATATGAAAAATGATATGAAATCTATGATATGTAAAAACTGATATGCTAAAATGATCTAACAATGATATGATATGAAAAATTAAATGAATGTAAAAAACAAGATTGATCTCACAATAGCCTTGATTCGCAAGAAGCTTTGATTCTTCCAATTTCAATTCTCCAACGTGATTGTGCAAAAATATGAGATGCTTTGAGATGAGCTGAGGCTTTAATTTATAGAAATCCAGGGCTTTGGAGGTGCATGAAAGAAAGCCATAAATCACTCAGATTAACTCAGCTTGATTTTTGAGTTATCTAAAAATAAAGATAATTAATTCACAAAAACATGCAAAAGCATGCACAAACAGCTTTTTAACTCAAATTAGAGTTTAGATCAGCTTTTTGAACTCCAAAAGGATGTTGAGTTCTAAAAAGTCAACACTTTGCATTGATTTTCTAATTTGGAGTTTAACTGTTTCTTTGATTGTGCACATGGATAATTATGAATTAATAAATAAATAAAGTGATTTATGCTCAACTTAACTACTTTTAAAAATAAAACAATTGATTTATGGATTAATCAATTATTTTTTCAAACTTTTATTCCAAAAATAATATTATTAAATATGACAACTTGCCTTAATTAATTAAATAAGAATTTAATCAATTAATGATATGAATTTTGATTTATTGTCAAAATTAAATAATACAATTTAGGAATAAATATAATTAACTTCAATTAAATAATTAAGTGGCAGAATTAAATCTAATTAATTAAATATGAAAATATTCAATTAATTGAACTTAGGATAAATGTGATTTATCGCCAAATAATCATTAAATTAAAGATAATTAAGATAATTAGGAATATTGCTAGGAATATTCCCCGATGCAGAATTTGAGATAATCAATTAGGATTCAATAATGTTTAGATGTGCCTTAGGTTAGGACTTTGATGTCGATTTCGTTCGATATGTTGATATAGGAAGTTAATGAACCTATAGCCCATTTTTGGGGTATTACATTTTGCCCCTCTTTGAATTACTATGCGAAGCGCAATGGTTCAAAGATAGTCTGTGTTTGATAGAGATATGAAACTGATTCAGAATTGATAATTGATATGAGACAGAAGCTGATTGAAGTTGATATGAAGATAATAGGTCTTAAATGACCAAAGATAATGTTCACTATAATAGCAAATGAACCTATGATTGCAAAAGAGTGTCAAAATGCCTGATTCCAAACCTTAGGATTGCAAAGAAGTGAGTGACCGGTTCTAGACTTTATTGTCTTAGCAGAACTAGCAAGTATCACATCTGAACCCTTCTATTGCCGAAGAACCAAGGAAAGAACACTATGAACTGATGGTTGCAAAAATTGATACAGTTTACAAGATTAGGAGAATACCAGATTGATATGGATCTCGATGAATCTGATATGCCCCAAGTGATGATAGATTTACCCCGAGCGATGAGGACTTTTGATGAATCAGCAACTAGATGTGGTTGTTGTCTTGATTACTGAGGAAAGATATGATTTCAAATTTGATTACAGACTTTGAATGATGTGCAATACCATGCCCCCTTCAGGATTAAAATCAAAATCTGACAAGAGAAGTCAGTGTTAAAGTTTAGAAGCATGTTAATTGATTTGAGAAGTGGTTATACACGTTTGAGAACGCATTCTGCATTGTTGGAGGGTCCAAAAGACCAAGTTTGACTAGGTTAAACCATGAGTTGAACATAGTTGACCAAGTTGAAATTTTGATTGTTTGATGTAAGATAATCAATTAAGTTGAATTCTAGATTTCTATGATGATCGAAGGTTGATTATGCAAGTAGTTAATAATATGAATGATCTCAGATTTTGATTTTGATCCCGAAAAAGGATTCTACTTGTTGTTTCGTTGGATGGACCTTCGTGTAAGATTCAGCTCTTGTTAGATTTGAAGAATTGATATGAAGAATTGTTTAAGTGATTCAGCTCTTGTTAGATTTGAAGAATTGATATGAAGAATTGTTTAAGTGATTCAGCTCTTGTTAGATTTGAAGAATTGATATGAAGAATTGTTTAAGTGTTCAAGAAATTTGTGAGATCATGCAAAGTGCAAAAATGCAAAGAGACATGTAGTATGAAATGCAACCTAAGACCTAGGACCTAGTCACTGATCATGTGTCGATTTGTTATCATCATTGAACTTTTAGGTAACTGGATAAATCAATACAATGCCCACTAGCTATAAAACCATAGACATATGAATATTGATTTGTATGTGCAAGAATCAATACAACACCCACTGGTCAATAACCATGGATATATGAATATTGATTTTGTTTTCAGAATGTCGGATTAGATATAAGCACCAAGGCACAAACGCCAGGATGACCTGAATATCATGTCCATTTTGATATAGTAATTTGTATAAGCATCAAAACATAAACATCGTGATGACCTGAATACGCCCTGCATTGCAAACACATCAAACAGTCAAGAGATCATTCTAAATCTAGTGTGAATTACCTATAGTGACCCTTTATCATTCACATCCTTAGGTAAGATCATGTTTCACAGTAGGAGAAAGAACTTACTCAAAAAGACAATAGTGAGATCAAACTTCCTTGAATTTTTTGGGTATCAATGGTCAAGGTACGCATGGCCATCCAATTCGAGATAGAGGCTCTTACAGTCAAACACCATTTCAATCCAAAATTTCCAAAGATGTTAGATTTTTACATACAAGCAGAAGACAAAGAAAAGATTATGCCCCTATTCATCACTCTCTAAATCTTATAAAGGACATCATCGAAGAGCTCGAAGGGACACAATATGCAAAAATCTCAATGCGAATGAGTAATCATACAAGGAGATAAAAGCATGTAAAAAGCATAGATTGTTTTTAGTTTGTGTTTGATTGTTGTTGTAGATGCAAAATCCTTTCTGGAGACAAGACTGACTGACTGACTCACATGAAGCTTCAAAGGACTCTAACTGGATATGATACATCTAAGATATACTGGAGACCATACGATATGACATTGATTACCCCCAAGTGTTAAGCATTGATAGGATACAGACGCTTGAGCTGAGTGGTGTACAGATCGACTTATTGAAAACTAGAAATGCAAAAACAAACTGGGAGATATGTATAAACTAAAGCAAGACTGAAAGCTAGGAAAGACCAAGATTGCACTAATAGATGGAGCGTTTTGAAACAAGTGGCACCCGTTTGCCAAGTTTTCACCATCTTGGTAGAGATTCTATTTTTGCTACCAAGGCGCCTATTTCCAGGTTTTCACCAAGGCACTTTGTCCTTTTCTCTTTTTCTTTTTTTCTTTTTCTTTTTTATATTTTTTGATTTTTTTGTGAATCATCAAGGCGCCTATTGCTAGGTTTTCACCAAGATGTTCATTTTTTCAGGACTTTTCTAATTTTTTTTATTTTTTCAGGACATTTTTCCATAGACTGAATGCCTTAGGCATAGAATTTCTTCAGATGGAGAATGTTGATTGGTTCTTAGAGCTATTCTCCTTCAGTCATTGAGAGTTGATAGGCACCAAAGCCAAAAGTGGTAGTGATAACAAAGGGACCTAGCCAGTTGGGTTCAAACTTCCCCTTGCGCTCTTGATGTGATTGATTTTTAGGATTCTCTCTCAAGACTAGATCACCAACCTGAAATTCTCTATGTCTGACTTTCTTGTTGTAACCTCTAGACATTCTCTTTTGATATACTCTGAGATGATCATATGCTGCTTGTCTGCACTCATCTAGTAGTTCAAGTTCTTGCAACCTAGACACTCTGTAGTCATCATCAGTTACTAGACCATGCATTCTAATTCTTAGTGATGGGATTTCAACCTCAATAGGCAGTACTACTTCAAACCCATAAACTAAAGCAAAAGGTGTAGCCCCAGTAGGTGTTCTGATACTTGTTCTGATACTAGTTCTGATACTTATTTTGATACTTGTTGTGATACTAGTTCTGATACTGGCTTTGATACTGGTTCTGATACTTGTTCTGATACTAGTTCTGATACTGGTTCTGATACTTGGTATATTTGATAGCATCTTTTTCCATTTGCAAACTCCCAAGCAAGATCATATCGTGCAATCCCAATATCTAGCAAGGTGGAGAACAAGAGGGATTGACAAGCAAGTGGAAGAGATGGAAGACAAGAGAATGAAGGGAAGAAATCCTCAAGGACAAACTCTTCAAGAATACCCAAGCTAGGGAAAAATTGTCATGTAAAGTGCATTTGGACAAGCAATGAAAGGCTAGCATAGGATAAGTCACAAAATCATAATGCAAGAGCAGGAAAGGATGCAATCCAAAGGAGTAGACATGTCAAGAGGCTTCGTAGCACCGTGTTTTACTCTCTTTTTTCTTTTTTTATTAGATCAAGACCAAAGGGGAAAAGGATAGCGATAGGAGAAAATGAATGGAGGAAGATGGATATGAAGGCTAAACATGGAAGGAATGAAAGCAAGATCATCATAAGACAGCTCACAAGATAGCCAAATGTTCATGTATAGATCAACATTGTCAAGATCAAAGAGAGAAGATGGAATGGATGAAATATGTAGAAGAACTACGCATGATGCCTAATTGCCAAGTTTTCATCATGGTACTTATCCAAGGTGCCACAAGGAAGTGGTTTTCACCATAGGATGAATTTATTTCTCTTTACTTTTGCTACCAAGGCACCTGTTTCCAGGTTTTCACCAAGGCACATTTTCAATTTTATTTTTTTTCATTTCTTTTTTTATCTCTGAATTTTTGGAAGAAGGCAAGCTTTATAGATAATGCTCCTTGAAAGGATAAACCATGATATGCCAAGGATTCAAAATGATAGACTCAAAGATGCTGATAGGGAAAGGAAGATGGAAGAGAAAAATGGAGGATAAGGTTTTATGTAAAGCGGGTGAGATTGGAAGATAGGAGGAATAGGAAAATGAGGAAAAATGATAGGAGGTACAAGGATAATGAATGAAAGGACTGTGAAAGGGTGGATGGAAAGGAAGGCAAGATCAACATCAACACATACCTTGAAGGGTGGTGAGAGGATGGAGGAATCATGAATGAAGCAATACGTGAAGGAATATGGCAAATGGATAGCAGAGGTTGTGGTTTAGGCACATGGAATGGAAGAATGTTTTTGGAAGGAGATGAAGTGGAAGCCTTTGGAAGCTTGAATGTCAATTTCACTTTTTGCTCAAAACCAAACTCTTTCAAGAGAGACTTTGGAATCCATATAGCTGTAGGCTTTTTATTTCTTTTTGATGATCTAGAGAGAATATCTTCAATGATGGATTTTGGAACCCATACTTTTCTTGTAGTTTTTTTCTTAGATATCTCTTTTGACTTTATGTTTCCATGTCTATTAGAGGAGACATGGTGATCTTCTTTTTTTGATGGATTCTTGTATTGCTTATTTTTCTTGTATTGAACATTCAAATTACTTTCAAAAGACTTGGGACTTGTGAAAGAAGAAGGAGGATATGACTGGTTTAAATGGGTGGGTGGATGAAAAGGATTCAAGGGTATGCATCTATGTTGATCTTGAGGAAAGATAGGAGATGGAGGGATGTAAGGACCCAAGATGGATGGTGAATTAGGAGAGTTAGGAGGGGAAAGTGAAGGGACATAAGGACCCAAGATGGAAGGCAGATGTGAAGCCCTTAGTATTGGTGGAAGAGGTCCAAGGATGGATGTGGAAGATGCAAAAGGATAATCAATAAATTCATCAGCATCTAAATGACAACCAAGGATATCAACATCTTTAGAGTGAGCATTAGAATTTTCAATAGAATCATGGACATCTTGAATATGAGCAGCTTCTTTGATAGGATTGTTCAAAGCTTGCAAAGACTTAGGAAGAGTAGAAAGTGGAAGCGAACATGGAATGGTAGAACAAGAAGATGGAAGACTTTGATCTTGACAAGGATCTTTGGATAGCATAAGCTCATAATTTTTTTCTTGATTTTCAATAGGCTTAACATTGGAAGTAACAACACCATTTTTACCAACCTTAATGGAAGTATCATCTTTGGAAATTGGAAGTGTAGTAAGGTTATTTTGATTGTCAATAAGCTCAACAGTGTAAGTAGTAGCTTGATCTTGCTTAGGAGAAGACTTAAGACATGGTGGAATGCATGAAAAAAGGTGTGCAGGATCAAAAGAACCCTGAAGCAGATAAGAGACATCATGAAAAGGATTGGATGACATGGAGGTTTCTTGATCTTGATCTTTCTTTATGTTCTTTTCTTTATCATTTTTAGAGTCCTCTTGACATGGAGCCACTTCTAAGAACAAGGAAGCATGTTGGGATTGTATGGAAGACTTTGGAAGAGATGGGGAAGGACTAGCTGGAGTAGGCATTGTAGCATATGAAGGCATAGACTCTTTAGGTTTATCATTATTGAAAGTATTTGCAGCCAAGTGAAGGTTAGCTTGAGTTTCTTTAAGAGGTAGCCCGAGAGGATAACTATAGGGAATCGCATGAAAAGTATTAGGGCTTGTGTCAGATGAAGGTTCTGTGAAAGATTTGAAAGACTCAGAAGCTTTAGAAAATGTACAGGTATTGGAGGAAGTAGGGGATGGAAGGGAACCATCACTAGACAAAGGTTCAACATTAACATGATCTTGCTTGAGAAGATAATCTTTATTTTCAGTAGGAGAGTCCTTAGGAGAAGGATTCTTATAATATTGATGCTTCAAGCTAGCACGATGCATTTTATAGTCCTCAGCAGTAGTAGATGGATCATAATCAAGGCATTGTCCACAAAAGCCATCAAAGTCTCTTTCAAAATCAAAATCATATGGATCACCATCACAATCTATCCAATGTGACCTCCCATTTATTGTAAGCAGGAACATACAATGAGGAGGACTCTTAGGAACAGAGGTGTCATAGGTATCATTACATTGTCTGTCGTCATAGTCATCATAGTCTCCAAAGCTAGATGTGTTACTCTTTGTGGAAGAGGTATCATAAGGGTTATCACATTGCTCAAATTCTATCTGGGGGCATGGTGACATGTACAAGTCTTTATCAAATGGAAAAGAGCATAGAGTTTCCATGGAGAACTCTTTAGGTTCCTTTTCTTTCTCAAGTTTGTCAAGCTGGACTTGCATAGCATGTATCTGTTTCATCATAGCAGCAATCAGAATTTCTTCCTCATGTGTACTGATTCTTTGAGACATGTGTACTGATTCTCAATAGCTACTACTCTGTTCTTGACACAGTGATTCGTTCAACAGATTCTGGAAATAGGCTGAAAAAGCTAAGTATCTGGCAATTGTGACAATTTTTTGACAACTCTCAAAAATTTCCCAAACAACACTCTGCAGACTCATATGACAGTGGGTATGCTATGAAATGATAGTTGAAAAGCTCATACAATAGTTGCTAGCAGGATTTGACTTTTTGAATTTGATTGGTAGAAAGACTCGTACGACACTGGGTTCCTTACCATACAACAGTTGGGCAGTAATGAAATGACACTTGATATAAACTTGTATGACTTTCTGACCTCCTGAGATGACTTTTGACTCCAGAGAAGGATTTTACTTCAGATTTTGTAAATTTTGAGTTTTCAGATTTGAATTGTTTGCAAATTTCAATGTCTAGATTTGAAGATTGTAACAGATTTGTTCATTTTCAGTAACCAGATAGATAAACAAGCACGCAAAATAGCAAGCAAGTGATTTCAAGCATGTCTAAAAATAATGAACAAGGGAAAAAGCAACCTTGTGCATGAACAATCAAGTGAATTATTCATTATAATCCTCAGAAGTGCTAATTGTGTATGTTCCAACAATGTTTTGCAATAACACACATATACCCTAGAAAATGAAAATTTGGCCTCGCTAGGGTTTTTAGTAATGGTTTGACTCTGCAACTTTTATGATCCAAAGGGGTGAACTCCAATCCCGGTGCACCAGGGTTTTGACACAATCCGAGAACTTAATCTTCAAGAGCTGCTAGGGAGATCTGACAACCCAACAATGAACCATACCCGTGGAGATTTCTTCCACAAGGACATTTATATAGCGGCTGTCACTACCATGGCGAAAATCGCTATTACCGCTTGAGGTTCCATCAACATAGTTTGCCTTGTGAAGGGATTGTCTGCTATGGTTAACCCTCTCTAAAGGTGACTCACAATAGTATACCACAAGGGGACTTGGCTCCAGATCCAAAGGTTTGACACCTTTTCACTTTTAACCTGGACAAAGTAGGCAAATAAATCTGACACGCTAAGATGAAGATTATCTCACCAAGGTCTATGGTATCAATCCCACATGATCTATCAACCTCTCCGGAGAGAGAATGTATCAATCAATAAGGGAAGACACATGGACCAAGTTTGATTCACCAAAGCTCATGATGTCAACCCCACGTGATCTATCAACCTCTCCGGGGAGAGAATGTATCGATCAATAAGAGAAGACACACCAACCAAGTTGAATGTGAAACGCACTAAGTATCCTCCCTACCTACAAGGATTCTGTTGTCAAGAAGGATTTTGTTGGGAATCCAATCTCTCAATAATCACGAATAGTGTTCATAGGGCCTAATTACTATGTGAGCATAGATGTATGTTTCCAAAAAGCAAATCTACCAAAAGTACCCAAAAAGTAGAAAGAGGAACACTTAACGCTTAAAGCGAATATGAGATGAGTCCACAAGGTGGAACACTTAACACCTCATACAAGCTGAAAATGAGTCCCCAACTTAGAAAATAAGTGATTTCCTAAAAGCACAAATGGGTTGCCAAGTGGAACACTTAACGCTTCTGTCATGTTGACCCCTCCCCTTTAATGTGGTGCTGACCTTGCAACCACGGGGTGGAATGAGGGGTCGGCAGATTAGCGAGTCCAATAACCCAAGATAGCAATCAAGATCAATCACAAGTATCTAAGACCACTTAATGAATCTTTAAGGGGTCACAACCTAGTATCAATTATGCAAGTGTGTAGAAATAGATAAAAGCACGAAAAAAAATGCACACAAGCCAAACACATAAGAGATTTATTTTAAGTCCAAATCAAAATTTTATCAAAACAAGTTGAATACCTAAGATCCTCACAATGCACTTAGTAGATTTTACCTGATTTTTAGCAATTCTTGTTGAGCTTTTCCAGGCAAGCAAGTGACGAACTCTCCAACAAGCAAACAAGCAAACAAGATATGCAACATATATTCAACTTATGAAAACCATAGGGTTAGCTCTAAAAATAAATTATTATTAGCAATAATAACCAGAAATTAACTCAAATGACAACTCATATCATTCATTAAACCATGTAAAAAAAATAAGTGCATACCCATCACAAAACTTTATTTTTTTTTCGCTGCATTTGACCTAGTCAACAAGATCTGATTTTTTTTTTATGATTTTTCCACAAAAATAGAAATTCAAAAGAGAGACCCCTACTAAAAAATAGATATTTTTCCAAAAATATAAAAATTTTAGAGAAATCTCTTCATTTGTGCCCTAGAGACCCATTTTATCAAAACAGACCAGTTTTTGTAAATTGACTATTTGAGCTATTATATTGCATCTAAATTTAAAACACAAAGAATGGACCCCTTATAGAATTTAAAGATCTTTCTGAAAATATAAAAATTTTCAAAAAATATGCTGATTTGAGTCAGATATTAATTTTTTCTATAATTTCAAGAAAAAATTATTAAAAATTCAAAACATCTCAAAAAATTCTAAATTTTTTACTGTAGCTTCCCTGATATTTTTCCAACCCACAAAAAACAATTTAGAGAAAAAATCCAAGCATTTTGAGAGATAAAATTAAATCTTTGAAACTTTAGGTTTTTAGCTCCCCAAAAAAATCAAAACTAGCATGTAAAGGTGGGTTGCCCCACGGTGGGCACCAAAAATGTGTGTGTGAAAATTGTACCTGATCTATAGACACAACACTTCAGTAAAACATTAGAGGTTAGCTATAATCAAAATCATGCAAAATTGAAAGCTAAACTAACCAAGTGATTTACTGCCTTCTAATAGGTGTGAGATTGATGTTCTCAGATTGCAATCGAGATCAGTGACCTAGACGACACCTAAATGAAGGATTTGAATGCAATTGATCTAGATATGAAATTGAATGCAAATTAAGCTATTTTTTTTTTAGATTTTAGATGCAATAATATGAAAAAGGATATGAAATCTATGATATGTAAAAACTGATATGCTAAAATGCTCTAACAATGATATGATATGAAAAACTAAATGAATGTAAAAAATAAGATTGATCTCACAATAGCCTTGATTCGCAAGAAGCTTTGATTCTTCCAATTTCAATTCTCCAACGTGATTGTGCAAAAATATGAGATGCTTTGAGATGAGCTGAGGCCTTAATTTATAGAAATCCAAGGCTTTGGAGGTGCATGAAAGAAAGCCATAAATCACTCAGATTAACTCAGCTTGATTTTTGAGTTATTTGAAAATAAAGATAATTAATTCACAAAAACATGCAAAAGCATGCACAAACAGCTTTTTAACTCAAATTAGAGTTTAGATCAGCTTTTTGAACTCCAAAAGGATGTTGAGTTCTAAAAAGTCAACACTTTGCATTGATTTTCTAATTTGGAGTTTAATTGTTTCTTTGATTGTGCACATGGATAATTATGAATTAATAAATAAATAAAGTGATTTATGCTCAACTTAACTGCTTTTAAAAATAAAACAATTGATTTATGGATTAATCAATTATTTTTTCAAACTTTTATTCCAAAAATAATATTATTAAATATGACAACTTGCCTTAATTAATTAAATAAGAATTTAATCAATTAATGATATGAATTTTGATTTATTGTCAAAATTAAATAATACAATTTAGGAATAAAATAATTAACTTCAATTAAATAATTAAGTGGCAGAATTAAATCTAATTAATTAAATATGAAAATATTCAATTAATCAAACTTAGGATAAATGTGATTTATCGCCAAATAATCATTAAATTAAAGATAATTAAGATAATTAGGAATATTGCTAGGAATATTCCCCGATGCAGAATTTGAGATAATCAATTAGGATTTGATAATGTTTAGATGTGCCTTAGGTTAGGACTTTGATGTCAATTTTGTTCGATATGTTGATATAGGAAGTTAATGAACCTATAGCCCATTTTTGGGGTATTACAAAAGGATAGATTCTTTATTTGAAGTTTGATTTTGACTTTGTCCATAGATCCTGAAAGTTCGTTGAAAAGGGTATCCAAATCTACTCTTAGATCCAAAATTTCACACCTGTACCTACAAGAAAAAGAGGGTTTTTGTTGTTTGTTTGAGGGGTTTGCCTTGGTCAAACCCTGGTTTAGAATCAACATTAATATTGAAATTGAAATAGGAATGCTAGCAAGTAGTAGAAGTAGATCTAACAATGAAGCTATGCAATTGTATTTCGAATGTAAACAAATATATTGATATGAAAGATTGAACACAATAATGGCAAGTGTAAATCAAAATCATGAAAGTAAATACAAAACCTCCATGCTTGTATGCTTGGAATCCACCTTGATAGAAGAATGAATGGATCTAGAAGATGAACAAAGGATCTTGAAGGAAGATCACACCACCATGATGGCTAGATCTAGGGTTTGAATGATGAGTCTTGAATGCTTGAAATTAATCCCTTCAATGGCTTGAATGCTTGAATCCTTGATCTTCAATGGAGAACTTGAATGGAGAAGAGGACTTGAATGGATGATTGCTTGAATGCTTTTTCTTGAGAATAAACTTGATGGCTTGCGAATATCTCCTTGAGAGCTCTTGATCACATAGTTGCTTGGTGAATAATGGATGATGGATGAGAAAATGAGCAAGGAAGGCCTCCTTTTATAGTGAACTAGGGCACAATCCTCTAAAGGGGCCACCTTGGAGAATTAAATCCCAATTAGGTCCTAACCTTTAGAAAATATACCTAGATTAAATGCAATTTGAGGATTTACCATTCTGAAACCCAAAATGGCCGAACCAGAGGCGGGAAAACAAATATCCCCGAAACGTGACACCTAGAAATCAAGGAAATTTGAAATCTGGACAGGGGGTCAAGGACAAGCTCAAATCTGACCAGGTCAGGGTCAAGGTTGATCCTAACCAAGTCATGGTAGAGGTTTACTTTGACCCCATAAGTTTGACTTTGACCTTGTGGCAAAAAACCTCAGGATCCTGACCCAAAATGATAGGAAATGCAAATTGAAGTGAAAATCAGGGATAGATAGAAGCAGAATGAGGAGAACAAGTATGATCAGAAGAAGTATGATCTGAGAAAAGAGCTAATTCAAGGTTCTTGACATGACCCAGACCACTCACTCAGAGGGCTAAACACTCTTAACATGGAAGTGCTTCCATTTTAAGATGATACATTAAGCCCCCACTTTAGCAAGAGTATGGATTCGATGCAAACTCTTGGTAAAGGAGAAGGAAGAAGAGATCCTAGTGGATTGAAAATGAGATAGAATGACACTTAGTTAGGGACACAAGCCCCCAGGCTAAGGATTCTAACTCAACATACGCACATGAGGGTGCGAAAAACAAAAGGACATAAAAGAGGGGTTAGTACTAAAACAAACCCAAATCAACTAGCATAAGAAACCTTGCTAAGAAACGTTTCTTATACTAACATCATATTTGGAAAGCTATCATAAAAGCATAAATGTTTACATAAGAAAAACAAGAACAACACTATAAATGACATAGCTTCATGATCCAGTCCTACTAGCATGAAAGTGAAAAGCTTCTTACCATGAATCACCCTAGAGGGGGAGCCCAATAGGTCCACCCATAAACGGTGCTTGCAATTGTAATGCATCTTCTGACAGCTTCTAGAATACCCATAGATCCACCTTCTTGTATCACTATGACTATGAAATGCGTGTCTCCTCAAGATTTAGCAACTTATGTACGTTACCTTCGAAAGATTTAGCATATGAATGTGTGTCTTTTCAAGATTTAGCAACTTATGTGTGTTACCTTCCAAGATTTAGCATATGGAAAATTTTTGAAAAATGTGTGTCTCCTTAGGATTTAGCAATTTATGTGCGTTACCTTCAGAAGATTTAGCATATAAATGTGTGTCTTTTTAGGATTAGCAACTTATGTGCATTACCTTCCAAGATTTAGCATGTAAAAATAAAAAACTATGGTACAAGGGAGACCCTATATATGCCCCCCTCCTTAATATGGAAAAAACATACTATTTTGACATGTTAAGGAAAGAAAAGAACAAGGATAAATTCTTCTTCAACATCAAGACAATATCCACAAACAACACCCAATCCAAGCCAAGAAGGTCATAGCTCCTATGAGGCCATGGAAGGGATGAATGTAAAGAGATATCATGCAAGAAGTGAAAAGAAGTAACCCTTATGAGGGATAGCACACTGTTCAGTTTCCAAGGTGAGAGATATATCAACCATGGAAACCCAATGTCAAACAATGAAATAGGTTGTTATCAAGGACATAGATCCTCAATGTAAACCAAAATTTTTATGTATGATTGGATATCACATAATAGATAAATACTATTTAACCAAGGAAAGAGGTGAATCCTGGAAAGAAAGAAAAGGAGGAGATGGCATCCTTTCCCCCCAAGTGTAGGAAAAAAGATGGAAGAGGATACCTACTTCTCAAAGCAAGGAGATATCCTATTTACAACAATATATATCATATTCTTAGTAAGGGATATTGACTCCTACATCCAAGAATATAGATAATCATGAAAAGGATATGTCACTCATGGAAAAAGGATCCTCAAAGAGAGAGATATTATCAACAAGACCCCCATCATAGAGGAGTTCTTTAAATAAAATATCATCTTTCAAAAGGCAGGAACAAAGATTCAATCATCAAGCCCCCTGTAAACAAGAGGAAAAAGAATCTTTGAAATGAGGGAAACAACTCTAACACCAAAGCAAGGGTGAGAATTTATAAAGAATATAATTTGAAAAATAGAGAAGAGGTGACACTTAGCACAACAACTTCCCATATAAGAATGTTATCCATAGTCAAAACATCTATCAATATGTTGAAATAATATTGCAATATAAACAAATACCACTAAGCTAAGGAAAGTAGTTCCCTAGACAAAGAGGAAGAAAGAGGTACCTTTCCCCCCAGAGATAAAGACAAGGGATATCTTCACAAGATATCTTGAAAGATTCTATGGATGATTAAAAACATAATGCAAAACTATAGAAAAAATAGGAGAGAGAGAATACCAATTAAGCCCAAATAAAAGACCTAATGGATTATAGGAGACTGGATGAAGATACACCTCTTGCTCCCCAATCATGAGATAAGAGGGGAAGAACATCTACATTATATCTAAAGGAGGGGAATCCCCTATATCAAAATTATGAAGGAATTATAAAACAGCACGAGATTGAGATATAATTCCTAAAGCAACTCGTTCTCTAACATATAATTTGAAATGTTTACAATCAGCGAGTAAGTGTTTGTTACTATAATGAAAAGGACATTTGTATTTGTATAAAGCATCAATTGGCATAGGTCTAAAGATGTCTTTCTTGGAATTCATTAGCTCAACATATACCTTCTTAGCCACTTCTTGACAAGTGTTAGATTTATCTAATATAGGTGTGGGGAGAAGAATGTGAAGAGGAGGACGATGATCAACACCACCTACCTTGACTTGAGATCTTGAACAACCAACACCATACATATCTAGTTTAGGGGATATATGAACTAGAAACCTAATACCATGCTCATTAACTCCTAGCCCTAAACCTTTATAACCTTGTTTAGTCACCATATTATATCCAGTAGTGTACATATTATGTAAAGCTTCTACAGGAGGTGATTGTTTATCATGTTCATGAGTAAAGGTTTTACAAGGTGGGATAATAGGTTTTGAAGAAGTTTCTTTACCCTTTCCTTTAATATCATCATGAATCAAAGGAGAAGGAAAATCAAAGAAATCTTGCACATCCGCATCCTGAACTATAGCTTGAATCTCATCATAAGTATGGGAAAAGCGAGGATGAATAGATGGAGAATTAGGTATCGGATTAGGATTGATTGGAAGATTAGGATTAGGATTGATAGGATTAAGATTAGGATTGATAGGATTAGGATTAGGATTAGGAAGATTAGGAGATGGTGTATCATCTACCAAATTCTTCACATAATCCAAAAGATGAATAAGGCTACCACATAAATCTTTAATAAAAGTTTTGAATGTAGGCAAAGTAGTGTCGGTCAACTTCACAAAAGAATAGGCAAGAGCAAAGTGAAGGGTCATCAACATCATGAAGTGAATGATACTCTCATAAACATCATGGGTATTATAAAGAGATGCTAAAAGAAGGGTAATAAAGAACATGACTACACACCAAAGCATCTTAACAATCTCCATAGAAAGTGAAATATTTTTGTATTTTATTGAATATATAAATTTTTTTGTATTTTTGAATTTAAAATGCAAGAGCATAAACTATATCTAATCTAAATGCAAGAAAGGTTCTAAAATCTAACACAATAGGGCATCTAATTCCACAAAATAAAGGATATTAAGTACGTCAGGTTCACCAAAATGAATAGAGGTAAAATTGAATCACCTCTATTTAAATGTGTGTGTATTGTACAGGGGAAATATGAGATCCACTCCTAAATCCAAATTCCCAAAGGAGAGATCTAATTTGATCAACCAAAAGATTAATACACAATGGAATCAATCTATGGAGAATATGAAAGAGAGAGAGAGAGAGAGAGAAAAACCCTATATTTCCCTATGGTTGAATTGTGCTTGAAATCTGAAATAATTGAAACACAAGTAATAACCTAAAATTAGGGAAAATCTAGAAAATGCTAATTTCTGATGTATGTGTGTACTTTCAGGCAATTCTGCAACTTGATTGAGACTAGAAATGTTGAGACAAAGAAAACCCAGAAATCTTTTATCCTTCTGACAGAAGGTAGTCTTTGACCCTCATAAAAGGTCAAAGGCTAGATTCTTTATTTGAAGGTCGATTATGACTTTGTTCGCAGATCCCAGAAGTTCATCGAAAAGGGTATCCAAATCTACTCTCAGATCTGAGATTCCACACCTATACCTGTAAGAAAAAGAGGGTTTTTGTTATTTGTTTGAGGGGTTTGCCTTGGTCAAACCCTAGTTTGGAATCAACCTTAATATTGAAATTGAAATAGGAATGCTAGCAAGTAGTAGAAGTAGATCTAATAATGAAGCTATGAAATTCGATAGATATGCAATTGTATTTTGAATGTAAACAAATATATTGATATGAAAGCTTGAACACAATAATGGCAAGTGTAATCAAAATCATGAAAGTAAATACAAAACCTCCATGCTTGTATGCTTGGAATCCACCTTGATAGAAGAATTAATGGATCTAGAAGATGAATAAAGGATCTTGAAGGAAGATCACACCACCGTGATGGCTAGATCTAGGGTTTGAATGATGAGTCTTGAATGCTTGAACTAAATCCCTTCAATGGCTTGAATGCTTGAATCCTTGATCTTCAATGGAGAACTTGGATGGAGAAGAGGACTTGAATGGATGATTGCTTGAATGATTTTTCTTGAGAAGAAAATTGATGGTTTGCAAATATCTCCTTGAGATCTCTTGATCACAAAGTTTCTTGGTGAATAATGGATGATGGATGAGAAAATGAGAGAGGAAGGCCTCCTTTTATAGTGAACTAGGGCACAATCCTCTAAAGGGGCCACCTTGGAGAATTAAATACCAATTAGGTCCTAACCTTTAGAAAATATACCTAGAATAAATTCAATTTGAGGATTTACCATTCTAAAACCCGAAATGGCCAAACCAAAGGTGGGAAAACAAATATCCCTGAAACCAGACACCCGAAAATCAAGAAAATTTGAAATCTAGATAGGGGGTCAAGGATGAGCTCAAATCTAACCAAGTTAGGGTCGAGGTCAATCCTGACCAGGTCAAGGTAGAGTTCTACTTTGACCCCATAAGGTCGAATTTGACCTTGTGGCAAAAAACCTCAGGATCCTGACCCAGAATGCTAGGAAATGCAGATTGAAGTGAAAATCAAGGACAGATAGAAGCAGAATGAGGAGAACAAGTATGATCCAAGAAAAGAGATGATTCAAGGTGCTTGACATGACCCAGACCACTCACTTGGAGGGTTAAACACTCTTAACATGGAAGTTCTTCCATTTTAAGAGGATACACTAATATGTACCAGATTGTCAAAGTTAGCATGACATAGCCTCTTATGCCATAACCATATATCATCAAGTTGTGCTTTCAAACATGTCTCCTTAGATAGGTCTAGATAGAAAAAATTACCTATTGTCTTTTCTCCACTTCTAATCAGTTCACCAGTGGCATCAAATATTTTAGCCTTCTTATGATGAAATTCCACTCGGTAATGAGTGCTATTAAGCTGTGCAACACTTAGCAGATTATAGTTAAGACCTTCCACCCAATAAGAATTTTCACAAGTGATCTTATCAATCATCTTAATTAATCCTTTACCCTTTACAGGATATGGTGCATCATTACCAAACTTAACACTTCTACCTTTGTAATGATCTAGCGTATCAAACTTACTTTTGTCACCAGTCATGTGGTGTGAGCAACCACTATCAATAATCCATTTGTCACCTTTACTCACATAGGATACAAGTGCAGTTTTCTCATCTTCATCAGACTCATCTTTCATAGAAACATAGACTACTTCAATTTCAAAATCATCATTATCAGTTTCAATTTCTTCTTCAGCAATACAATAGGATTTCTTACCTTTGTTTGTGTAGTCCTTATACCTTCGGTAACCTTTGTTTTCTCTCTTATCTTTCTGCTTGCTATCTCTTTCCTCATCCTTGTCATCCCTATCAAGACATCTTGTAGCTATATGACCAAATTTGTTACATGAGAAACATATGATAGGGAGTTTACCTTTATACTTTATGTTTCCTCTTTTCAATCTTCTGGCCATAAGAGCTTCAAGATCCTCTAGTTCTTCTTCAAAAGTGTCACTATCACTTTCACTCTCACTGATGCATCTTTCTTTTTCTTTCTTAGACTTATTCAGAACCATTTATGACTTAAAAGTAGATTCAACATTAGAAACAGTGAAGTTATCATAATTAGAAAGCTCAAAAGCAGTAAGCTTACCAATAAGACTTTCTAGTGATAGAGCATTACAAGGGTTACATCTAGATTATTGAATTGCTGAAATTTTGATGGCATAAATAGGAAGCAAAGTTCTAAATACTTTTCCAATAATAGTCACATCATCAATAGTCCCATTAGCTCCTCTAATAGCATTTACAACCTCGTTTATCCTACCACAATATTGAGCAATATTCTCACCTTCTTGCATTTTCTTTTCATCAAATTTACCTCTCAGGATGTTAGCTTTTTCCCTTAGTATATTCACATCACCACCATAGATGTTTGCAAGAGTGTCCCACATTTGTTTTGCATTTGTGCAATCTTTAATGTCTTGAAATTCATGATAGCTCAACACAGATGCAATCTCCAACATTGCTTGATTGTGCTCTTGTTTAGCTCTCATCTCCTTGGTAGTCAAAGGTGTAGTAGGTGTTACATAGTCATTTTCAATATAATACTTCGCTAAGTCACCAATACCAACTAGATGCAGTTTCATCAAACTCTACCATGCAGGGAAGTTCTCCTTATTGAGCTTCATCACCTCCTTCTTATACATCTTGATCATTTACTTCAAGTACCTTTAAACTTGTTCTCCCTAAGCACCAACAACTTTGATACCAATTGTTAATATGATTTAGAATAAAAAAGAGGGGGGTTGAATCATTTATTCTCAGGTCTAGATGTATAAATTAAACTTTTAAACACTTCAACAACTTAGATCTAACAACCAATAGCTACTCGATCATTACAGAATGTATATCAAAAACATATAACAATGCAGTCCACTATCCAACAATATATAACTTGCAAAACATAGAAATGTTCAAACCAAAACATTCACACAAGTATTGACACCAAGATTTATAGTGAAAACCCAATTTGGGAAAAACCACTTTGTAACATGCTACTGATATTTTCACTCTTCTGAAGTGAGCTCTGTGAAAAGCCAACCCTGTCAAAGGTTTACAAACACACTGCTACGTGTGACCCTGTTAAAGGATTTCAACCACCCTGTTAAGAATGCACCTTGTTAGAAGACTTAAGTACATTCCATTAGAATGCAACCTTGATTAAAGGATTTATACAATGACTGTTAGGTCAACCTTGATTAAAGGATTTAAACTGATACAATGGCTATAAAGTAACAACATTGTTTGATCTGAAAACATACAACTCACTTTGCAAATAACAGATCCAATTCTTACATATATATGATGACTTACTAACTGAGATCCATTTCCATCTCCATCACTGATCTACTTGAAAATCCCTTCAAGAAATCACAACTCCTTCTCCTTCAACCTTTCTGCTTATTCAATCAATAACAACAACAACTCCAGCATACTACTTCAACCTCACACTTAGGTTTCCTTAATACCTCTTCAATAGGTACATCCATATTTTTCCACTTAATCTCCTCCATAGATCTTAGGTTTAGGTCAGATTCATCAAATCCTTCAAACATTATGTTATTCATTCATCCTTCCAGAAACATCTCTAATATCTTTATGGAATCACAATAAAATGGTTTACTGTGCATTAATACTCCATACATTCAATAAATAAAGTCAACATAATTTACATAATCCAAGAATTCAACTATGTCGGCTAGGAATCTGAATTCTTCCTCAAATGTAAATTACTGACACTCGGTCAATACTATGTTCAACTCCTCGGTCATCACTACATAGCTCGGTCATCACTCGAAACTATTTTCCTTGGCTAATTTTGTCTTCCTTGGCAATAAGCTGATGTTCATTCAACACTAAATTTACTCGGCATATACTAGCTTGGTCGACACTAACATCACTCAGCTTAAATTAGATTTCTTCACTTTTGCTCAGTTAAGCCTGCTTGTTTAGTCTTTCTTCTCACTTAGATGAATAATACATTATCTTATCATTGTGCCACATAATCAAGTACTTATTGAAGTATCAAATAACTCAACCTTTCTCTAGGTTCTATTGTTATCACCCTTGCCCTAATCCTTCTCAACAAACAAATAGATATAGTAGTTTCTTAGATAGCAACAGTCTTACCAGTTAAGGTTTGACATCAATGACAATACAATAATTGCTTCAATTGCAATTTCCAACAACTCCTTGCTTGAGCCCCATTTTCAAGAAAAGTTAGGCCTATATACTACCTCTGTGGAAAAATCTTCTCATGATTTTGCTAAACATTCACTTAAAAGAGGAAGAAAGTCTCTTAAAGATTTGAGACAGAAGAATGGTCAGGCTTTAGGTCAAGTCAAAATTACTTCTATTCTGAATGTAGGGAAGGGGAAGTTCCTTCCCACTGAACAATGAAAATAATTTCATGGAATGTTAGGGGAGTAAATGCCCCTAACAAAAAATGTCTCTTTAAAAGGATTTTATCCACTTTTGAGGCACAACTCTTCTTAATTTAGGAAACTAAATTAGATCAGGAAGGATATGAATGCCTTAAAAAAAATTAGGTCTATTTGAAGTGAAAGGTGAAGATTTGGTTGCAGCTTTTGGAGGTCTTTCTATTATATGGAATCCAATATTTTTATCCTTGGACTTTATTGAGTGTAAGTATCATTGGATTACGGTTAGGGTTAAAATCTTTAGGAGTAATTTAGAATTTATAATCATCAATATCTATGGGCCAAGATTTCTTCATGAAAAAAGGATTGTTTGGAAGGAAATTAATTCCTTTATTAAGGATCTTTCAAATGTAGATATTTTCTTGGGAGGAGACTTTAATGCTATCCTTGACATCAAGGAGAAAATATGAGGTTCTAAAAAGACAACTCAGACTATGGTTGAATTTAGAGAGTGGATTCAGAATTTAAAGGGTATGGATATACTCCTAGATAATGGTACTTTCACTTGATCTAATAAAAGATGTGATACAGAATATATAGCTGAAAAATTAGATAGGTTCATCTATATAGGTGACTTATCATGTTTTCATCTCACTCTCAAGTCGAGTATTATGGAAAATTCTAGATCTGATCATTTCCTGATTAGCCTAAGCTTAGAATAAAATCAGATGCCTAAAAAGAATCCTTTTAAATTTGAAAAGATGTGGCTGAAAGATGAAAATTGCCTCTTAAGATTAGAGGAATGGTGGAATGAAATAAATTTCAAAGCCTCTAAAACCTTTATATTAAATGTTAAACTAAAACATATTTAAAAATGCTTAATTGAATGGAATCTAGAATATTTCAGTAATATTTTTTATTCTAAAAGATTTTTAGAAAAATAATTAGGTGACCTTAATGAATAAATTATTAAGGTATGGATTTAAACACATATGCAAAAGAGAAAGATCTCTTGAAAAATTATGAGGATATCCTGGCAAAAGAAGAGACTTACTAGAGACAAAGATCTAGAGAAGTCTGGTTAGTAGAAGGAGATCAAAATACAAAAAAATTTCATAATATCTCGAAGGAAAAATGAAACTTTAACAGGATCACTTTCATTAAGAAAGGTGATGGTTCTTCAATTGAAGAGCCAAAAGATATTGCTTCAAAAGTTGTGTGGTATTTTGAAGGTATTCTTAACAACCTAGAAGGATCAGATAGAATTTCCCAAAGTAGAGTTCTTTCCAACATTCCTCATATTGTTTCACTAGAACATAATAAAATGCTCAATGCAAAATTCACTAAATAAGTAGTTGAGATCACCTTAAACAATATGCACCCAGACAAATCTCCTAGTCCAAATGGGTTTCCTACTTTCTTTTATCAACAATGCTAGTATTTTATAGGTGATGAAGTTGTATCAGCCTTAGAAGGAATGAGGAACTCTGGAAGGATCCTTCAAGAAATTAACAATGCATTTATTGCATTAATTCCTAAAAATTCAAACCCTATGGGTTATGATGATTATAGACCTATATCTCTATGCAATACTCTGTATAAGCTTCTCACAAAGACTCTAGCCAATAGGTTAAAAAGGCTCCTCTTGGATCTCATCTTGAAAGAATAGACAAACTTTATTCCAGGTAGATCCATCTTGAATGGTGTAATTATATCCCAATCTAAGTCATTCATTCAATCCAACATAACCATTCTCCTAGTATACTTATCAAATTAGATATTGAAAAAGCATATGATAAAGTTGATTAGAGGTTTTGTCTAGAATCATTTGGTTTCTCCAAATAATGGATTAACTTAGTCTTTTAATATATTTCTAGACCAAAAATGTTTGTTATGGTTAATGGAAATCCGACGGGCTTCATTAATATCACTCAAGGTTTAAGGCAAGGGGACCCCCTCTCTCCTTTTCTTTTTATCATTATGGTGGAAGCTTTAGGTCGTTCCCTCTCTAAGGCTAGAAGAGACAATGTTATTTCAAGCATTAAAATTACTGATGAATTAGATCCATGTACCCATCAACAATTTTTAGATGATAACCTTCTCTCTGGTATGGAAAATATAAAAGAAGTCAAATCAATTAAGAGCATCTTGAACTTATATTCTAAAGCCTTGGGACAATAAATTAATAAGGAAAAATCTAAGATTTTCTTTCTTAATACACCGACATGGTTACAATAGGATTTATGTAGAAGCCTAGAATTTAATATCGGAGAATTACCATGTAAATACCTAGAGCTTCCTCTAGATAAAGGCATCAAATCAACTAATTTATGGGATAGATTTTTAAGAATATCAATAAAAAGGTTGAGTCATGGAAAGGGAAATGGATAACAAATGTGAGTAAAGTAGTGATGATCAAATCTATCTTATCTACCATCCCAATTTACCAAATGATGTTCCTTAGATTACCTAGAGGTATAGAGACTGAAAAATAAACAAGAAATTAAGAACTTTTTTTTGGCAGGGATCAGATGATAAAAAATGATTAGCTTTGATTGCTTGGGATAAAATATGTAAACCTAAGGAGCATGGTGGATTAACTATAAAGGAAATTAAACAACATAACTTGGCCCTAGTTGCTAAATTGGTCTGGAGAATATACAAAGACCCTGAAGCTAAATGGGTCAAAATTATTCAGTACAAATATCTAGATGGGAAGGATCCCATGAGCATCTTTAGACACAAATTGCCTTTGAAAGGATCTAGGATATGGAACTTCATCTTAGAATGTAGGAAAGTTGTTATAGATAATGTAACCTAGGAAATAGGAGATGGTAGTCAGGCACTCTTCTGGGAAGATTCTTAGGGGGCCTTTCCGCCCCTCAACTCTATCATAACTAAAAATTCAGCCATAAATCTAATAAAAAACCTTAAGGGTGTATATTTCAAAGATTATATTGAATTCTCAGATAACAATCCTGCTCTAGGATGGCACTGGAAATCTTTTAAAGATTTGGGATTACCAAAGGCATTAATCAAAAAAATTGAAGTAATATTAAGAGATAGAATTATTAACCCATCTAATGATGTCGATAGAGTGATCTGGGCCAAAACCAAATTAGGGAGTACAACACTAAGTCAAGGTATGAAATGCTGACCAATAGTAGACAACATAGAACATATTTTCCAATTGACTTATGTTGGAACAAAAATTGCCTGCCTAAAGTAGGGTTGTTTATCTGGGCTGTAGTGCAAAAAAGAGTTTTAAACCTCATAATGGCTCACTAAGATAGGTTATCTTTGTCCTTCTAGATGCGCTTTATGTGAAAGAGAATGTGAATCTATTGATCATTTATTTTTGAACTATGATTTTACTTATAAGTGTTGGACTTGGTTGGCTTATAAACTTAATTGGATAACTTCCTTTCCAAATAACTTAATGGATTTCCTTAGAAGTCAGCCTTGGAAGTTGGGAAATGGTATGTTGATAAGATATGGATTATTTCTCATTCAATTATAATGTGGGAAATTTGGAAGGAGAGAAATAGAAGAATTTTCAAAGATAAGAAATTAGGATGGGATCAATTCTTTAAAAAATTAAAATCTTGTATTGTGGAAGTAGTCAATAGTCATAACATGAATGGGAGGAAAGATTTAAAATTTACTTGTGTGGATGAAAAAATTAGGAAGCAATGGTATGGTTTGAAAATTCCCCCCTTTATGGGACAATTAGGATCAGACAAGGCAGAACTTAAACACAAATGTGTATGGAACGTACCACAAGAAGGTTGGTATAAACTTAATTTTGACGGGGCTTCTAAAGGTAACCTAGGAATGACTAGGATTGGTTGTTGTATTCTTGATTTATCTGGTAAGCTTATAGCACATAAAGATTTATCCCTAGGAATAGCTACGAATAATTTAGCAAAATGTAATGCACTCATATAAGGATTATTGCTATGTAAGAAATTGAAAATAGATAAGATTGAGCTAGTAGGAGATTCTTCCTTAATTATTAATGCCCTTAGAGATGGCAAAACTCAAAACTGGAGTTTGAATGGACTTATAAAAGAAGTATTAATATTTTATCTTTCTTTAACCATTATATAGTGAATCATATATATAGGGAATGCAATCAACTTGCAGATTCCTTAGAAAATAAAGGAGTTGCAGGAAGTAACAAAGAGATCATTAATTTTGAGGCAAAGAATGTTGTTTGTGGTTTCTAATTTAGAGTGTAGGTTTGCCTAATAGTATTATTTAAATTTTCTTGATTTTCATTTGTTTCTCAGCTTCTTAAAATCTATTACTTATAGACTCTAATAGATATAAAGGTAAGATAATAATATATATATTGTTTTTATCCGTTGAGGCAACAAATGGAAAGAATTTGAAAAGGCAAGCATGCTAAAAGGTGTCATTTTTATTTCCATTAGTTTAACATTCTTCCAATATTGTTAGTGAGCTATATATTCCTATAGATGGTAGAGCATATATTAGGAGTTATCCAAGCTCCTATTTGTTTGTACAGGAACGACCACGGTAACCCCAATTAATCTCAGAAGTTCAAAACATCAAGTTTCCTTTGATGGAGAAATAACTATGAGAAGACTTAAGAAGATAATGCTAATTACATATAAAATTGCGATTAGAGAAATTTTCAAAATCCTTGGTTGTATTATAAATATTTTCTAGTATTTTGGTTCTTAGTATAATTTTCAATAGAAGTTTTGTATCCTTACTTCTAAGTTGTGATAAATACTCTCGTACTGACATTTTTTGTATGTTCAAAGACATGGCTCAAAAGGAAAGTTTTATATTTAGTATGAGTCTCTTTTATGTAAACTAACATATCATCTCATGCATTTATTAGGTTATAGTTGTTTTAAGTAATACATGTTTAGTTTTTTTTCGATTTCCATTGGTATTTACAGGATATGCATTATTCACAAGTAGCTAAGAAGACAGTAGAGACTTTATAGTTTAGCATGGAAATCATCTATACTCTTGCTTTTTTAGATGTAAGAAAATAATAACAATTTCCAAATATACATATATAGAAATTAATATATATATATATACATAAACCTAAAAAATTAGATATATATTAATTATATATATATATATATATATATATATATATATATATATATATTAATATATATATATATATATATATATATATATATATATATATATATATATATATATATATATATATATATATATATATATGTATGTATGTATGTATGTATGTATATATTAAAATCAATATATATATTGATTTTTATATATATGATGTCTTTGGCTCATCAGTAAAGCCTTAATGTCCAGAAAGAGTGTCTAGATCTTCTAGGTTTTTCTAGCATTTGGCTTAGGTTTCTATCTGCTTTGAGTAACAAATGTATAGATATTAGTTATTTATATGCAAAGATATGGAGATTGACTCTTAGATAGATATTCTAGTTTTGTATCTTTTCCTGTACATTCAAAAACTGAATTCTCAAGAGGCTCTTATCGGTTATATGCATGTCATTTTAGAAACTATGGGTAGGGATCTAGATTCTTAATGGGTTCTTACCTATCAATATTGTTGTGTTATTTATCTAGCTATGATGGATTCTCAATATAGCTATCCATCATGCAAGCTTTGTTGATTAAAATTTTCAATTTTCTTATAATATGATTTTTAAGAATGGAAAATCTATCATGTATAAATTTGTAACGAATATCTCCATTGGTAAGTCCAACATGATTTTTTTGTATATATATTTAATCTAAAATATATATATATATATATACCTTTTTGAAACACTCTGACCTGCTTGAGTTTCTTGGCCTTCAGGTGGTTTGGTGAGGACACTCAATTAAGAGCTCAAAGTTGTTGGATGGTTGAGCTCATAATTTCCTATTATATCAATATGATAGGCACTTTAATCATTGCAATTCTTGTATGGTTATTTAGAGTGATTCATTAATATGAGTTTCCTATCCTATCTTTCGGTCTCAGGATTTAGGCTTTAAACCAAAATATTCTTTAGTTTGATATTCTATTTATAGAGTTGCAATGATTTTTGGGTTCTGGCCAACTGATGTGGAAAATCTATGCTACTATTTGTTATCCTAGGTTAAAGACCTTTCTGGTAGGTTTTTCTCTAATGAGAGGCTGAGGCTATGTCCGTCACCGAGGCTCTTTCCATCACCGAGGCTCTATCCATCATTGAGGCTCTATCCATCAAGGCTCTATACATCTCCAAAGTTCTCTCCATCATTGTCACCACCGAGGCTCTCTCCGTCGCTGAGGTTCTATCCACAACAAAGGTTTTGTTCATCATCGTCGAAACTATGTTTGTCACCAAGGTTGTGTCTATTGTCATGGTATCTTTGTTTTTGTCCCTCATCACCACCATGTCCATGGTTGTGGTCACATCTATGGCTAAGTTCATGTCAGTGTCAATGTCAACATCCATGTTTGTGGCCATACCAGAAGGGATTGTTGAACATGATGGCGTGAAAGATTTCATCGATTGGTGTTGTTGGGATCCTGGTGAAGGGCATGGAAATGTTTATATTATAGTAGCGCAATGAAATCTTGATGATGGTTTATTCATCCCAACTAGATTCAACTATGTGCATGTGGTCTAGAAGAAGTACAGAGTTTTCAACAGATATTTCTACCAATGTCTACACTTGGTTTGGGATTTGAATGGATGTGTTTGATGTTTGGTTTCAGTGGGATCCTAGTGACTCTGGGAATGGAAAAAATTATATCAAAGTGGAGCAGAAAAATCTTTATGGAGAGTTAAGTTTCTCACTTACTTCCAGTTGCATGCACTTGGTCATGTTGTGACTTGAAGGTTCCAGTGGATACAGTCATCGATGTCCACACCTAGTTGGAATCATGGAGTCTTGATGATGGATTGCTTGAGGGAAACTAATCTTTGGGCGGTGAGGATTTGTAATGTCCCCAAATTAATAGAGAATAAATTAATTAAAATAATTAATTAATTGGTCTCAATTTAAAAGATATTAAAGATATTTAATTAATTAATAAAGAGGGCCCATTATTATTATTATTATTGTATGTGTTTGTTGTGTCAACGTTCTTTTGTAAACCCTCAGGAGTTTCATTGAAGGGGTATTTATTACTGGCATGTAGATAGTTTTTTATATGTGATTTTGGAATAATTTTATTGTATTGCGACTTCCAGTTGGAGTTCTTCTTTGTTCACCATTTTGAAAGTGAAAGATCTTCCCTATTTGGCTAGCGCAGTTTTGGTGGGATTCATCCCTCACTCTACTCTGCTATGCTTTTCTTGTTTTGGATCTATAAAATCTGAAGTGCCATCTTTGTATACATCTGCTAAATCTATTTTCATATTTATCATTAATACAACTTGTGGCATCATTGGTACTTGGCATTCGGTGTTCTGTGGCACTATTATTGTTTGAATCAAGAATTACTTATGGCATCACTAGCTTTGGTGTTCATCTCTAATTGAGCTATTTGGAGTTATATTATTTTTTTATGCATCCATTAAATCTAGTTTGGTGAATACTACCCTCAGGCAAGCACAATAGAAATCATAATCCCACCCGTACGACCTCAAATAATATCCCCACATGTACGACCTCAACACAATATTACCATACACCCTCCCCATCATAGTACAAACATCATTTCTCCTGACTATACGACATCCTTCTTGCATGGATATTTAGCCATCGTATGTGTTGGAAACTGTAATTGAAATAATTGTTGTATTGTCATTGATGTCAAACCTTAACTGGTAAGACTGTTGCTACTTAGGAAAGTACTATATCTATTGTGAGAAGAGAAAGAAAGGATGGTAACAATAGCACCTAGGGAAAGGTTGAGTTATCTTGATACTGCAAAGTGTACTTGACTATGTTGTACAATGATGGGACAATGTATTGTTTATCTTAGTATGATTGAAGACTAAACTAGTAGGCTTAACCGAGCAAAAATGAAGAAATCATGTTTAAGTTGAGTTATGTTAGTGTCGACTAAGTTAGTGTATGCTGAGCAAAAATCTAGTGTCGACCGAGTATCAGTAATTTTTCAAGGAAGACAGTATATGCCGAGGAAATAGTTTTAGTAGTGACCGAGCATTTTACATGAAGACTGAGTGGATGATCACAGTATTGACCAAGCATCAGCATTTTTATATTTGAAGAGAATTCAGATTTGGAGCTGATATTGTTGAATTCTTAGATTATGTAAAATGTGTTGACTTTATTTATTGATTGTATGGAAGCATTTAATGCTTTGTAAAACATTTTATTGTAAATCTTTATGAGATTTGAGATGATTCTAGAAGAGGAGATGAAGAACATGAAGTGGGTAGATTCAATGAATCTGACCTAACCCTAAGATCTATGAAGGAGATTAAGCGGCAAAAGATAAGTTAACCTAACAAAGAAAAGTATTAAGGGAACCTAAACATTAGGTATGAGAATGCATGGGTGAAGTAGATGCTGGAAGATCAGTAAGTTTTATTGACTGTATAAGCGAAAAGGCTGAAGGAGAAGTGTGGTGATTGCTTGAAGAAAAGTTCCGAGCAGATCAGAGATGGAGATGGAAAAGTTTCAAAGTCAGTAAACCAGCATTTGTGTACGCAATTGGATCTGATATTTGCAAAGTGAGTCGTATGTTTTTTAGATCAATAATGCTACTACTTTCTAACCATTGTAACAGTCAAAATCCTTTTAATAGAGATTGACCTAATAGTCATATGTTAAATCCTTTGAACAAGGTTGCATTCTAATGGAGTGTATATAGGTCATGTAACAAGGCTCACTTTTAACAGGGTGATTGAAATCCTTTAACCGGGTCACACCTGACAGTGTGTATTGTAAACTTTGATAGGGTTGGCTTTTAACCGAGCTCACTTCAGAAGAGTGAAAATAATAGTAGCATGTTACAAAGTGGTTTTTCCCATATTGGGTTTCCACTATAAATCCTGGTGTCAATACTTGTTTGAATGTTTTTATTTGAACATTTCTATGTTTTACAAGTTAGTTACAGTTGGGTAGTGGACTGCAGTGTTATATGTTTCTATTATTGAATCAGTGATGACCGAGTTTGTTTTGGTTGCTTGATCTGATTTAAGGAAAAGTTTTTGAAGTTATTTTATACATCAGGACCTTAGAACAACTGATTCACCCCCCCTCTCTTTTGTTCTAAATCATATTAATAGTATGACCTTCCTATTGTATGCACCCTAAAATGGTCGCCTAGACTTTGGACCCCCCATTCAGCAATTTATCAAATCCTTGAATCAATATTTTCAAAAATCAACATTTTCAACTTAATATCAATTTCCTTGATCAAATCCTAATTCTATCATTTATTCAATTTTATTCCATGGATTAACCATTTTATCCTAAGTCTTTATTTAATAAAAAGGAATATTTCCTCCCCTTTTATTAAATAAAAAGTCCCCACTTTTCTTCTCATCCTAAGTTGCACAAATAAAGTACTATTCTTATTTTATAAAAAGAGAAAAAGCACTTTTTGTCTCATATAGACACAAAAGTCAACTCTTATTTTCTCATTGGAGGATATTTGTGCACATGGATTGCTCCTTCTTCAAGCCCCACCCTTGATTAGATCTTTTGCCTCTTAATCTCCATCATCCGTTGATTCTTATTTCCTATAAAAGAAGAGCTATCTTCCTCATTTTCATATGTATTTTTGAATACTAATGTTATGCTGTAGGTTTTCTAGGTCACTTTGGAGCTTTTGAAGATTTGGAGCATTCTTGGCTTACATTTTACATGCTTTCATAGTTTCATTTCTTGCATTCTAGTTTCATTATCATGGCATTCATAGTATAGATTTCCTTTATGCTTTAGATTACTTCATCTAGCCTAATTAGGAAGGATTTGTAACACTTGCATCTTTTCTTTCATAGCTTAGTTTGTACTTTCATTTCTAGCTTGCATTGCATTGCATTTCATTTGATTCTTGGGGATATTGGCATTCTTGCCCTTGTCTTCATTTGAATCTCTCATTGTATGGTTGACTAGCAAGGTCATTAAGTTTAATAGCTCTAGCTGAGAGCAATCAAATAATCTTACAACTCCATACATAGAGAGGTCTAGGTCACTTTCTAAGGTTTCCCATTCATGGATTCCCTTGGATACAATGACTTAGAGAATTGCACTACTTGAGTGTGTACACCTATTACCTCCATATGACCATTCTACTATGCCCTACGGTCTTCTTTTCATCACTACATGACCTTATTGGCATTATTGTATGACCTCCCTATCATGGTACAACCTCCCTGCCATCATTGTACAACCTCCCTACTACTGTACGACCTTCCTATGTGAAAATGCCTCTGAGACAGAACACACCTCTAGGACAAACATGCCTCTGAGATAGAAAAACACCTTCGGGACAAAGAAGGCCTCCAGGATAGAAATCAACTCTAGGACATAAATCACCTTTAGGACCAAATCACCTCTGGGACCAAAATACCTTCAGAACATAAATCACCTCTAGAATCGAAAACACCTCCAAACCAAAATCACCTCTGAGACAAAAATCACCTTCAGGACATTACATCCTATCCCTTACCACTCTCTCTAAACATTCCCCCTAATCACCCTCTCTCTTTCACTATCTCCCCTCCCTTATCTCACCATCACATCCCTCTCTCTCTTTCTACCTCTCTCTCTCTCTCTCTCTCTCTCTCTCTCTCTCTCTCTCTCTCTCTCTCTCTCTCTCTCTCTCTCTCTCTCTCTCTCTCTCTCTCTCTCTCTCTCTCTCTCTCTCTCTCTCTCTCTCTCTCTCTCTCTCTCTCTCTCTCTCTCTCTCTATTGAAAACATCTCTTTTTGGGTTCATACTAGGTTACATGGATAAGGTTAAGGTTAGAGGGAAGGTTGGGATAAAGTTTATAATTAAAGGTTGAGATTAGGTTTAGGGTTAGTGTTAAGACTTAGGTTATGTCTAGGGTTATGGTTTAAAGTTATGGTTAGAATTATGGTTAGCTTTATAATTATCTCTCTCTAGATATGCCCCCTAATCACCATCTCTCTCTCTCTCTCTCTCTCTCTCTCTCTCTCTCTCTCTCTATATATATATATATATATATATATATATATATATATATATATATATATATATATATATATATATATATATATATATATATATATATATATATATATATATATATATATGTGTGTGTGTGTGTGTGTGTGTGTGTGTGTGTGTGTGTCCCATAATCACCCTTTCTATTACTCTCTCCCCTCCCTCGTCTCAACATCATACCCCTATCTATAAGATCTCTCTCTCTATTGAAAACATCTCTCTATTAAAAACATAATATGAGCCCCCTCCTCTCTCTCTCTAGATATGTCCCCTAATCAACCTATCTCTAACTCTCTCCCTTCTCTCTATTAAAAATATAATATGAGCCTTCGCCTCTCTCTCTCTCTCTCTCAAAGTTAATCAAACATGAATTGTAATAGCTAATATATTAGATAAATAATAAGTGTTATCAAATAATAAATTTATATTTATATTTTTTATTATATTTATTCATATTAAATACATTATTAATATATTTTTAAATATATTATATATTAGGTTTAGGGTTGAGGTTCCATTTGGTTTAGTGGCAGGGTTAGCATTCTATTTTGTATTGAGAGAAGGTTCAAAGTGGTTTTGTGTTAGGGTTCATATTTGATTTGATTAAGGCTAGGGTCAAGGCTAATTTTGATTTATTGTTTAGTTAGGTTTATGATTATGGTTTAGTATTACGTTTATGGAAGATTCTAGTTTTTTATCAGGGTTAAAGTAACTGATAGACAGGGGACAGACCCCAAGTCTATCCTAAATACATTTGAATACTTGAGGACAGATACATTTGAATACATTCTAGTAACTGATAGATAGAGGACAGACCCCAAGTCTAGTCCTCAAGTATTCAAATGTATCCTTAGTCCTCAGGTATTCAAATGTATCCTTTGGTAGAGGTTTTGTAAAGATATCTGCAAGCTGTTCTTTAGATGTGACAAATTCTAACTTCACTTGCTTCTCTTGCACTTGTTCTCTTAAGTAATGATACTTAATAGAAATATGCTTTGTTTTAGAGTGCATCACTAGATTCTTTGAAATATTTATAGCACTAGTGTTGTCACAATCTATAATCACCGGGTCAGTGATTACCTGATTCATCCCTTCCAACACTTGCTTGATATATGCAATGTTTGAATAGTTAGTAGCAGCAGCAACATACTCTGCTTCAGCTGTAGACTGAGAAATACAAGCCTTCTTTTTACTTGTCTAGGTTACAAGTCTTTCACCAAAGAAAAATGCTCCTCCGGTGGTGCTTTTTCTATCATCCACATTTCCAGCCCAATCAGCATCGATGTACACCTTCAGTTCAAACTTTCCTTCCTTAGGGTACCATAATCCATAATTCTCTATTTTCTTTAGGTATCTTAAGATTCTTTTAGTAGCAACCATGTGTGATTCTCTAGGATTAGTAGAAAATCTAGCAACAATTCCCACAGCATGTGCTATATCTGGTCTACTATGAACTACATACATTAACTTACCAATCATGGATTGGTAAAGTGTCTAGTTTAGTTTTGTAGTTTCATCCTCCTTTGTCAATTTTCATCTAGTAGCCATCGGTGTTCCCATAGGTTTAGCATCTTCTATGCCAAATGTCTTCAGTACTTCCTTGATGTATTTCGATTGTGTGATGAATATGCCATCACTCTATTGAATCACTTGTCCTAGAAAGAACTTAATCTCTCCGAACATGGACATTTCAAACTCCTTTTTCATTTCATCAAAAAATGCTTTACATACATGATCTGAACCTCCAAAAATAATATCATCTACGAATATCTCAGCAATAATAATGGTATCATCAATATCACCTTTCATATACAGATTGCTATTTTCACTTGTTCTAACAAATCCAATACTTAACAAGTAAGTATGCAGCCTTTCATACCAAGCTCTCGGTGCTTGCTTCAAACCATATAAAGCTTTATGTAATCTACATACCATGTCTTTTTTGTCTGGATCAACAAATCCTTCGGGTTGTTCTATGTAGACTTCTTCTTCAAGTATACCATTTAGAAAAGATGACTTCACATCCATTTGATAGACTTTGAATTTCTTTTGTGTAGCATATGAAAGTAGCATTCTAACTCCTTCCAATCTAGCAATAGTTGCAAATGTTTCACCATAGTCAATGCCTTCTTCCTGTGCATATCCCTTGCATACCAATCTAGCTTTATTTCTTGTAACTTCACCATTTTCATTCAATTTGTTCCTGAATATCCACTTAGTACCAATAACATTCTTGTCTTTAGGTTGGGGTACTAAGGACCAATTTTTGTTCTTTTCTATTTTCTCTATTTCCTCTTTCATTGCATTAACCCATTCTTCATTCTCTAATGCAACTTTCACATTTTTAGGTTCAAATTCACAAACTAGACATGTACCTTGTCTTGTTTTGCTCCTATTTTGTATTTCAGCGTGTCTATCTCCAATGATTTGTGTCTCAGGATGATGTCTTCTAACAAAACTAGCTAGAACTCAGTTTCTCCTTTCTTGTTCATCCTGTTCAGGTTCATTTCCTTGCTCGGTAGCTCCATCTTGTTCATCAGTTTGTGTTTCTTGTTGTTCTATATTATTTTCCTATTGACTGATTACCATAGACTACGGCATTGGTAGATACTCTAGTTGTTCAATGTAAGTGAATCTATCGTAGTCTTCTAGTTCCTTTGTACTATCCTCTATGTTCTTTTCATCAAACTCATCAACACGAACATTAGTGTTTTCTTATTTGTAACCTTACTCAAACATTTATATGCTTTACTTGTAGAGGAATATCCCAAAAATATCCCTTCATCTCCTTTTGAATCAAATTTACCATTTCTCTCATCTTTCAAAATAAAGCATTTACTTCCAAAAATCTTGAAATAACTTACAGTAGGTTTGTGTCCAAACCATAGCTCATAAGGTGTTCGATTGGTATCCTTCTTCAATTGTACTCGGTTAAGAACATATACAGCTATACTGATAGCTTCCCTCCAATATGTTTGAGCAACATTCTTTTGTATCATTAGTTTTCTAGCACAGTTAATTATTAACCTATTCCTTCTTTCAGCAATGCCATTTTGCTGAGGTGTCCTCAGTGCAGAGACCTGTCTTTTAATACCATGCTCATTACATAAATGAGTAAATTCATCAGAGATAAATTCACCTCCTCTATCAGATCTTAAGCATTTTATTTATTTCCTAGTTTCTTTCTCTACCTTAGCTTTATACCATTTAAACATCTCAAAAGCTTTAGATTTCTCCTTCAAGAACATAACAGTCATCAGTCTAGTATAGTCATCAACAAAAACAATAAAGTATATATCACCATAATAGCTCTGAGTTCTCATAGGACCACACAGGTCGGTATGAACCAACTCAAGTATCTTCTTTGTTGAGTAATCTTTACTCTTGAAACTATACTTAGTCATCTTACCTTTCTGACATTCATGGCACATGGCATGATCAGGTTTTGACAAGTTAGGCAATCCTCTAACTCTTCTCTTTTTACTAATCTTGATCATGTTGTCAAAGTTCACATGGCATAACCTTTTGTGCCACAACCATGCATCTTCATCCTTTATTAACAAACAAGAAGACTGATCCATATCAAGATAGAATAAATTACCTCTGGATTGTGTACCAGTTCTAACAAGTCTTCCTTCATCATCATAAATCTTCACCTTTTTACTCTCAAAAGATAGTCGGTGGCTTGAATTGTTCAGCTTAGCCACACTTAACAAATTATAGTTTAGTCCATCTACCCAATATGCATTTTCACATTTTATTTTGTCATTGATCATTAGTGAACCTTTACCTCTTACCATACAAGGTGCATCATTTCCCATTCTCACAGATCCTTCATTGTATTCATTAAGATGATCAAATTTCTCTACATCACCAGTCATATGATGTGTATAGCCACTATCTATGATCCATGTATCATTTCTACTTACTTTAGAGATCAGTGTTGTTTCCTCATGTTTCTCTTCTTCTTCTGACTCATCTTTCATAGCAACAAACACAACTTCTATATCATCATCAAAATCAGATTTAGTTTCAATATCTTTAGCTATGTAACATACCTTTTTGCCTTTATCATCTCAGTTTTCTCTATTGTTATGTCGGTAGCCTCTGTTGACTCTTCTCCCATAGCTTCCTTCAGATCGGTCTTTGGATCTATCATCATCTTTCTTCTATGGACATCTAGTAGCGATATGACCAACTTCTTTACAATTAAAGCATGCCAAAGGTAGCTTACCTCTATACCTTCCTTTTCCTTTGGGCAATCTTTTGGCCATAAGAGCTTCAAGCTCATCAAGTTCATCATTGGTATTGCCATCACTATCATTGTTCCTATTATTCTTGCTAGACTTACCAATCTTCAAAGAAGACATGAAAGAAAACTCAACAGAAGGAAAAACACTGTTATCAAAGTTATTCAATTCAAAGGTTGTAAGTTTACCAATCAAAGTGTCAAGAGTAAGGTTGGATGTATCTCTTGTTTCATGAATTGCAGAGATCCTAATTGCATAAACTGGTAGCAAAGTTCTGAGAATCTTGCTTATCACTATTTCATCATCAATAACTCCATCTTATGCTCTAATAGCATGTACTACCTCTTTTAATGTATTTGAGTACTGCACAATGTTCTCACCTTCTTTCATTCTCATATCATTGAATCTACCTCTCAAGCTTTTATCTCGTGCTCTTTTGACATCCAAATCTCCACTGTATATTAGATTTAGCTTGTCCCACATGGCTTTGGCAGTAGTGCAACTCTTAATATCTTCAAATTTAGCATCGATATAGGCAGTAGCATGTTCCATCATAGTAATATTGTGTTCATGCCTGTCTCTCAATTGATCAAGGGTCAAGGGACCAGTGGTCGGTTGTATATAGTCATTCTCCATCAGTTCCAGTGCAGAATTCCCAATTTTGGATATGTGCAGCTTCATCCGGCTTTGCCATACTATGAAGTTCTCTTTGTTCAGTTTAGGTACTTCCCTCTTATACATCTTGTGACCTTTGTGCTTAAGTCCTTAAAACTCTATTCTAAGCAACCACAGCTCTGATACCAATTGTTAGAATAACTGAGAGGGGGGTGAATTAGTTATCCAATGTCCCTTATCAAAATGTATAATTCAAAACAAATTCTTCAATTTCTGCTACTCGGTAAACAAATAATACTTTCACTATCTATGCTTTTACCGATTATCAATCTAAAACTTATTACTATTACCGATCAAATCTAACATGTAACATGCAAAGTATGATAACAAACAAATATCACAATCAACACGTAACACAAGAGATTTAACGTGGAAACCCTATAAAGGGAAAAACCACCTGGGACAGGCAACCCAAAATATTCACTCTTCTAAAGTGAGGTCGGTAAAGACCCAACCTTGTTAAAGGTTTACAAACACACTGTCAAGTGTGACCTTGTTAGAGGATTTTAGACTAGAAGTTATCATCCAACCAGCATTCACTATGGGGTTGACAGGATAACAATGTTCATTCTATAAATGATACATCATAAGACTTTCATAGTCCACTCGGTTAAGAGATTTTGACTGTGTACAATGGTTAAATATGTAAAAGTAGATGATCTGCCTTATTACAACTTCAATTGCATATTACAAATCAATATTCAGCTCATACAAATCTTTCTAATCAATGTAACACTTCAAATTCAATACTATATCAACTTACTATCCATCAGTAATAACTCTTTGTAGCTTGGTAATAGTTCTATAGCTCGATTCTTACTAACCAGTATGATCAGAATGCATGAAAACTTGTTCATGTGATAGTCCTGTAGTATCTTCTTCTTCCAGCATTAGTTTCATAATGAAACCATAGTCTCTTAAATAGACGAGTAAATGATTTTCTTTCTGTCCATCAGATTTTGCCACTTAATCATCTCCATTGATTTTCTCGCTTCAAGCTTCCTCAGCTGATGTGTCAATAACTCATTTCAATTTTCTCCATTTGATCTTCCTTTAATTATGTTAGTCGTCGATCTTCATAACAAACATTATCTATTACCTCATGATCATACACTTTCTAGCTCATCAATCTTATTGGCTAAACTAATCATTTAGTTCATTCTGTTCCACTTGGTTAATAAAGAAATGTGTCGATGAACACAGGCTTGGTTAACACTGCACTCGGTATACACTACACTCCATCGGTGTATACTAAAAATGCTTCATTTATCGACAACACTGATATGCGTCTTTTAGCTCTATTCTTCATCATAGATGAATGCAACATAATAAAGTCAATATCATATGGTCATAGACTCATCAACAAGTTACTCAATGTGTTCCTCATCATCATCTGACATGTACATCTTCCTCATGTAGATTTCTCTTTTCTTTACCTCTTTCACCTTTCTTCAGATTGTATCAGTATAGTAACTCACAAGATAAGTACTGTCAAACTAGTTGACATCAATGACAACATAATACTGATTTAATCATATTACATATCTAATCAGAAACTCCTTAGTGATCTTTAATCACAGATTCTTTAATCAAATTCCAAATCAGTTGTTTTAGAATAACTTTTAAAAGTAAAATCTAAAAAGAAATAGAATATTTCCATATTTTTGTAGATATACAAAAAAAATATTATTCTTCTTCTTTATATATAAAATATTTCAAATTATAAAATTAAAATAAATTCTATTACTAATATACATCAATTGACTTCAAATATATTATTCATTATCAATATACAATACATGTAAACCACTATTATTATTATTATTCATATGGAATAACACTGACTAAAAAATGCTGCCAGTTACCGTACTTCAAGGAGCGATGGAGAGTGTAGCGTAGCAAAGGGAAAAGAGAAAAATTTGTTCATAAGGAGGGAAAAAGAATATAGAATACATGTCAATCCCTAAGTTTTGTTGTCTATTAGTGTCTTACACTTAGTCATTTTCTAGGCAATGTTGGTCCATCATCACTATGACTGAGTCATCATATATAGGCCGAGTCATGTATATTGTACATTTACCGAGTAGTAGTTACTACTGATCAAGTCAGTGGTCACCGAGTACTTCAGTATTAGCTGAGTCATTTTTGCCAAGTTATGTAGAGTTGTCAGTGTCGAGCACCAGGGTATGAAGAACAATGAGTGTTGAGTGTCAGAGATATCGAATGTCGAGTAAGCTAGAGTTGACATATGTGTTTGTTATGGAACAAACACTTAGGTAAATCATTTTGGCTAACATCTACATAATATTTTTTATTGATAAAGGAATTTACGAAGGTGATTATGCTTTAGAATTGTAATCATTAATCCCTATGTAATTCATGTAACCAATCAAAGTTAGGGAATGGTTAAGCGGAAAAAGTAGACAATCCAGATTGTAGATCTTATCATGGAATATGATTAATTATTTATATAAGATGAGATCCAAACCCTAAATGTATTATAAGAGAGGAGAATTGTCTGAAGAAGATCTCATACATATAGGGCAGAAAAGTTATTTTATCAAAAAAAGAGTTCAGTGACTGAGCATAGCAGTGAAGAACAGAATGGAGATATATTTGATAAAGGAGATCAAATCTATACTGTAAGGAGAAGATATGTAATCAGCTTCATAGTGAAAACTAAAGGATCAGGTACTAAGACATTCTAACAGGTGAATAGGGGTAAATCTCTTAACAGAGTGGTTTTAACAGACCTAAGTGAATCTCTTAACCGAGTGCTACAAGTTTGCATGTTAGGGCTACAAGTTTGCAAACTTTAATACTACAATAGTGAAGATTTGTGTGTGTCATCCCCACCCTAGTTTTACCTTTCAAGTGTTTCTAGGTAACCAAAATCATTGTGTTATGTTTCATTTTCATGGAGGATGATTAGGATGTTAGATCTATTTTAGTATTGAATTTGAGGTTTGTGCTATGCAAGTAAGTTTATATTAAAAATGACAATTGGTAGATATCTGATTCACCTCCCCCTCTCAGTATCTCACTTTCCCATAATAAATTTCCAATAATTGGTATCGATACCTAGTCTCTTAAAAGAAGTCTAACCACTTGTGAGATAAAGATCATGAGATAGAGGCTTATAAGTTGAGAAAGATCATAGAGAATCATAAGATTGATATTTAGCTTTCATTACAACAACTTGAAGCAACTAGAGGTGAATTGAAGAAATCCCTAAGAAGAAGAAGAGAAATAGCAATACAACAGAATGAAACTCAATACTAGGAAGAGGATACTAAAGGACTATTTGACAGTGGTAACTCTACCGAAAGTGAAAAAGCTATAAAATAACTGCTAGAGAAAAAAAAAACATACTGAATGAGGACATCATAAATCTAAAGAGAGAACAAGAAATACAATCAGTAAGACTCTATGAATTTGTTGAATAGAAAAAGAAAGCTGAAGAAGATAAGACAATGGCTGAAGAAGACAAAAGATAAATATCTATGAGACTTGATGAAAGAACATGTGATATGAAAAGCTTGACAAATAATCAACTAGACATGGTAAATCAATTGCTACTTGTTAATCAAGAATTGGGTAGGAAAGATGTGGAAATCACAAATCTGAGATAAAAAAATAGCCAACTAAAGAATGAACTAAGATCTGAAAAAGAACTGAATGAAAGGATGAACAAGCCTAATGAAGTTGTGAGATACTTTGAAGAATTTTTAAGGTCACCTAGAAGATCCAGTGATTCATCTGGACTTGGACATAATGAGCACCTATCATCCACTGAGGAAGGAGAATCATCAAAGAGTGGAGAATAGAGGAATGCAAAGCCAAAGAAAAACAAGCCTACATGCCATCAATGTGGAAAGATACGATACACAACTAATATTTGCAGAAGAAAACATGGTAAGTCTGATCCTAAACCAAAATCTAATGGATATTTTTTTAACTATAAAAAACATGAACATCGGGCACATGAATGTAGGACAAAGGTCAGAAATCCACCTACATCACCTAGATTTCAAGGATATTGTTTTAACTATCAGAAATTTCGACATAAAGCATATGAGTGTAGATCCAAATCCAAGTGGACATCCAATCAACATACTAAGGCACCTAAGAAGGGTAATACATACAATTGGGACTACAATACATGGTATAGTTGTCATTATTGTGGAAAATATGGTCATATTGGAGAAAACTATTTGAAGACACATTTCAGAGGCAAATCTAAAAGTTGGATGAATGGAAGTATGGTATGCTACAAATGCAATAAGATTGGTCACTTAAAGAAAGATTGTAGAGCACATATATAGAGAAATTTACAAAACAAGAATAAAGAAACTATTGAGAAGATGAGAAATCAGATGAACAAGACATGGAAGAAGAAAGAGGAAGCAAGAATTAGTGGAGCCAGTGAGCCTAAGGTCACCCAATCTGATGGATCAGGTGATCACACTACTTCAAACTAAGCAAAGAAGGTATGTGTGGAACTGAGTGTTGCAATGTTTTATTTTACATCAGCTCCTAACATTTGATAAGATAAGAACCATATTGGCATAGATTAAGATGCATTAGGACAGATTTTATTGAGAAGATACATTGTATATTTGATGTCGAGCATCAATATTTTAGCCTATATTGACCGAGTCACTAGTGTTTGTCGAGCTCCTGTGATACCTAAGATGTGATGTACACCGAGCTGTAACCAAATGGTTGTATCAACCGAGCTTATGTTAACCAATTTGACATGAGATTGTTGAGATAGCTGTATCTTACCTAGAAAGTGTACAGATCATTAATGAAGCCCTAATCTAACCATTTGAAGTCTATAAAGTGGGAAGTTACCATTTATCCTCATTTCACTAGTGATTTGAGAACTTTTCTGAATGATTATAGAGAAATTAACCAGAGTGACTTGTGCTACGTGTGATTTGTAGAAATCTTCACAACATGACGTCGGCAAACATCTGTGCAAGGTATTTTACTGAGTTATTTATTTCAAGAATTGAACCCTGGAATTTGAAGAAATGGAATCTTCATCATCGACTGCAGTAAAGAAGCAAGGGAAGGAAGTTTTTAATATTCAACTTGTAAGGAATCACACATGTAAGCCGCAGAAATTCCAGGCCATTTTGAAGAGTGCAATACTGGGGGATCTCACCAGGGCCCTATCGTCTATCCCTCAAAAGGTTTTGATGATCAATGACATTCATTCATGCTATATGTGTAAGATCAGAGAGATTGGAGACTACGAGCTCAGAGAAGCATAAGATAAACTATGTAGCAACGGGGTGTTGAAACCTGAACACCAAATGGTTTCTGAGTGAGGGTTGGTGCATGCCCTTAATTTCCCAAAAAAATTCAAAGTTGAATGGATCAAAGTTGTACTAAGCCGAGTACATAACTTGAAAATTTGGCTGGAAGATGGACTAGTTAAGATCACCAAAGAAATGATACACTGGGTAACCGGGTACCCTAGCCTCATAGAAAAGAAAACCATGAGATGTCAAAGAAAAGAATAAATTCAATTAAACACCCAGGTGGTGTGGAACAAATGGGGAATGACAATTTCAACTATCACAGAACCAAAAATTGATTTTGCATAGAGGGTGATAGCTCACAAGTTTTATTAGTCCATTTGGTTGGACAGTGTCCCATGTATGGCAGTAGACCAAGATTGGAAGATAGTAAATAAGGATCACACATATGATCTTTACAAGCTTCAACTGACACAACTTGCTAAGAACCTCACATCCATCAAAAAAGAAAAGAATTCTGTGTGTAAGTTTGGTTCTTTACTTGTCTGTCTATTTTTCTACATATAGAATAGTTTTCCTACTATTGGGGATGTAGAATGGGATAATGATAGACCTATCACATTACAGATTAGTGAGTTTATTGATCAGATGGGTGAGAACTTTGAGAGTGTAATGGATAGTTATTTTGTTGAATTCAAGAATAAAATGAGGAAAAGAAATAGGATCCTTGTATCACTAGTGGAAAAGTAATACAAAGATATATGTTTCCTAGTTGATACAAATTTCACATATGCTCAAGTAGTCATACTGAGGGTATCATGGATAAGGCCATTACCTTACAAAGTAAATATAGATGAGACAATGACAAAAATCACAACCCTATTAGCTGAAGAAGTTGAAAAGAAGGCTACATATTTTGGAACATATGAGGAAGCTAAAACCAAGATAACCATGGGATTAAAATCTGCTACCATGGAGAGGAAAAGAAAGAAGATAGTGAAAAACATAGAGAAAATGTTGGGAGAAGAAGAGGTAGATGCACCCCTTGCATTGACTCAAGGATTAGGAGAGGACAAGTCTAGTGAGTTAGAAGAAAGTGAAGAGGAGGAGATTGTGGTAGTTAAGAAAGGCAAGAAGGCATCAGTTGTCAAGCCTATCAAGAAGCAAGTATAGAAACCTAAGCCCATTTCCTCCCTGGTACTTAGGCCTAGAACTAGGAAAACTTAAACTATCATAGCTGTCAAGCCACAAACGAAGACCCCTACTTTAGGGAAAAGAAAAATAGTTCAGGCTAAGGCTGTACCAAGAAATATAAGGAAAAATCCAAGAAGAAAGTTAATTTTGGAGAAAGATTATGAGGAAACAGAATCTGATGAGGCTATTAAGAAAAAGGCATTACCTCAGAGGAAACAAATAGCTATGGATGAGATATGCCACAACATCACAAGCACTGCTCGCTTAGTAGGCTTTAAGCAAATTAGATTCGAGAAACTGAGCATTGAAGACAAGGAGAGAGTAGAACAAGTTATGCTTGAGATGCTCTATATATTTAAGATGACACCATTACAGTTAGGTAATCATGTTCCTGATGAATTATACAAGAGGATAGCTCAAAAATGGGAATATGCCTTAATGACCGACAAGCAATTCAGAGAGAGCACTCTTGCTCAAGTCATGCCTTACTTATCCCCTGAATATATCAAGAAGTATATGGAGCAGTATAGGAATAGATTCGCACCCAAGCTTTGAGCATATTTAGTATTACAACACAAAGTTGAAGAGATTGTGCAACAAAGCACAAGATTATGGAAAATCATTTTTGGTATTATAGTTGATAAGAGTGCACAACTGAGTGCAGGCACATCCAAGGGAGTAGAATTGGACAACAAGGAGGACGTTAGTGAACAATAGATTCAGAAGGAAGAAGATCAGAAGGCTGAAGAGAGAAATAAACAGGATGAAATAACAATTATTGACATCACTGAGGACTCTCCAATGAAAACAAATATATTGACCGAGGAATAAATTCAGTAGCATATACAAGCTGAGGTAGCCAAGGATAAATTTCTACTAAGCATCAATCTAGTATTACTATAAGTACAATATTATCCATGGATTGAGAGTACATCAACTATTGAGATTACCTCAGCAAGCCCCCATATAGTCATAGTTGATTAGCTAGTCTCACCAAGCGCTAATGTCGAGAACTAGGACAAGTCAGTAATCACACAAAAGCCTACATCTGCTGAGGAGACAAGCAAAGAGTAAGCATAATAGTCTACATTGGTAGTATTAAGTCCTCATGTGGAGGTGAAGGAATAGGAAAAGACTGAGGAAGAGAAAGCACATGACACACAAGATCCTAAGGAACAAGAGGCAATAAAAGATTTAATATAGATGCCAAGTGGGAACACACCTAGGAAGAAGTCACAAAAGAAGAAGGAGAAATCTCCTAACACACATGTGACACTCGAAGAAGTTATAGTGATTTCTAAATGGGACTTTGATAACTTGACCTACAAATAGATGAAAATCTTGTAAGATCTACTAAAGAAGAAGAGTAAACAGGAAGAGGTGAGAAGGGAACATCAACAAAAGAATGTACTACATGAGATAAAAGGTATTTTTGTAGATTCTTTTGAGATGCATGATGTAAATGATTTTGCACCTATTCTGGAGCAACTTGTACATATTGTCAAGAAATTAACTGATGATGACAGTAAAGCCAATGATAAGTTGCTACAGTGGTCAAAAATGAAGTTTGAGACCAAGGTACTCAATAAGGTCTCTGCTGACATTGCAGTGAAACTGGTAGAACTCTCTACCTTAATAAAAAATTTAGAAGAAGTTGTGCAAAATGCATGTTCTTTGTACAAGAATTTATGCAATGTTGAAGATTTTACGAAGGATAATCAGGACTTGATAGACAAACTCCAGCTAGATCTCAAGTCTATAGGTCACTCACTGAGAATGGATCCAAGTTCCAACTCTATACATTTTACCAAGTTATTACATTCTTAGGGTAGATTAGCCGAGTTGGTGGCTAATTATGGTAAAATAAGGGCTTGACTAATCTCTATTCAAATAGTGTTGACACCTCATCTCAAGGTTATGTAGAGGGAGTTAGTCACAGCAAAGGAATTACTTCAGAAAGACCCTCATTTTTCAATTGCTGAGAGCCTAGTTGAGCTAGTTGCCGAGCTAGAAATTAAGTCTGAGGTTTTGAAGTCTATAATGTCTGATTGGGAAAATGCATTAGGGATGGTAATGCAGCTTCAAAAACTATTCTTGGACAAGCTTTTCAAAATCCCCACACCCCAAGAACTTGAAGTGACAAAAATAAGGGGGAAATAAATGCCATGACAACACAACATATTAAGCATATTGACATGAATGACAAAGAGTAGAAATAGGGAACTGAACATAGTGGAAACATGGTATGACATACTAAGTGTTGCAATTGTATATATATTCAGTTGTATGTCAATAGAGAGTCTTATGTATATGTAATTTTTTTTTAAGACTGAGTCAAGTCTTAGGGGGAGTATTCTATAGAATTTTTTTCTATTACTAAGTACTCTTGTAATGTATCATAAATATCATGACAAAATGTTTTTTCCACTAATGTTAAAGGGGGAGATTGTTGATCCCTAAGTTTTGTTCTCTATTAGTGTCTTACACTTAGTCATTTTCTAGGCATTGTTGGTCAGTCATCACTACAAACAAGTCATCATATATAGGCCAAGTCATGTATATTGTACATTTACTGAGAAATATTTATTATCTAGCAAGTCATTGGTCACTGAGTACTTCAGTATTAGCTGAGTCAATTTTTGCCAAGTTATGTAGAGTTTTCAATGTCGAGCACCAGGGTATGAAGAACAGTGAGTGTCAAGTGCCAAAGATATTGAATGCCGAGTAAGGCAGAGTTGGCATATGTGTTTGTTATGGCACAAACACTTAGGTAAATTGTTTTGGCCAACATCTACATAATATTTGTTATTGATAGAGGAAATCATAAAGGTGATTATGCTTTAGAATTGTAATCATTAATCCCTATATAATTCATGTAACCAATCAGATTTAGGGAATAGTTAAGCAACAAAAGTAGACAATCCAAATCATAGATCTCATCATGGAAGATGATTAATTGTTTATATAAGATGAGATCTGAACCCTAAATGTATTATGAGAGAGAAGAATTGTATGAAGAAGATCTCATACTTGCAGAGCAGAAAAGTTCTTTTTATCATAAACAGAGTTTAGTGACCGAGCAGAGTGGTGAAGGACAAAACAGAGATATATTTGATAAAGGAGATCAAATCTATACTGTAAGGAGAATATCTATAATCAGCATCACAGTGAAAACTGAAGGATCGGGTACTGAGACATTCTAACAGGTGAATCAGGGTAAATCTCTTAATAGAGTGGTTTTAACAAACCTAAGTGAATCTCTTAACCGAGTGCTTACTTTGTTGTAAGTTTAAATGCTTTTGCAAAGTAGATTGTATAAGTCTCAAAGCTCTTAACAAGGAAGACCCCTTACAAGGTAGATCATATTTTTTTGATCAAACTTGTAGCCCTAACATGCAAACTTTAATACTGTAGTAGTGAAGATTTGTGGGTGTCATCCCCACCCTAGTTTTACCTTTTAAGGGTTTCTAGGTAACCAAAATCATTGTTTTATTTTTCATTTTCATGGATGATGATTAGGATGTTAGATCTATTTCAGTATTTAATTTGATGTTTGTGTTATGCAAGTAAGTTTATGTTAAAAATGACAATTGGTAGATATCTGATTCACCCCCCCCCCTCCCCCCTCTCAGTATCTCACTTTCCCATAATAGATTTCCAATAATACAAACACCTGTTTCTTTTTTCCCTCTCTTCATCTGTCGCCCATCATTTTTTCCTTGATAGAAATCTAAGAAATACTGGTCAGATCTTGACATGAATTTAATTTTTGGAGCACATAATAAATTTGAGGTAGATTATTGCACGGTATGGCTAGATATGCTTGTCGGTTGATGATATTTATGTAGTTTATATGGTTGGGAATGACAATGGCAAAGAAGGGGTTTTGTTGAATTCCATCAATTGACTTTGTGATTTTCCATAATTTATGTGTGTTGTCAAATTTGACTTCAAAAGTTATCACCGCTTTTAACACCCTATCAAATGGGTCCTTTCGATTTGGCTCACAAGTTTCCCTCCTTCAAATCAAAATTTTTAACATTTGATGCACTGACATAATTGATTGTTTTCTCCCTAACAAAACTCCCTTTTATGTATGAAACTAAACTGGCCCCAGCAACGCTTTTAACACCCTACCAAATGTCTCAACTTTGCAATGCTTCTTTGGTTGTTGTGCTTCGTCGGACGTGATTATATACATAGATGACAACACATCATATTCCCTTACTTTGATTTCAAATACAAAGAGCTTTTACGTGTGTGTAAATCTTGTCAATCAAGCTGGCATGGGAAGGCAAACCATTTCTTTTTTCTTACACCATTATGTTCGATGGCCTCCTATAGGGTTTGCTACCATTGTAAGCTTACGCCTCTTGACGTAATTATTTTAATTCTACTTTTTTTTAAAATCAAGTGTAACTGACCACAACTCTTTTTTCTATACACAACATATTCCCAACATATTCCCATGTCAGTATCCTATGCTCCCATTGTATAGAAGCCTCTTTGCGTAAATAATTTTAATTTTTTTATATTATTTTAAAATTATATTATACAACTAAAAATATATATTTAAATAATTTTTAATTTTTGGATATTATTTTTTGGATAGATTTAAATTTTATTATTAGCTTCTTAAATAATTTTAGAATTCTATATTTTATTTATTCAAAATCATAAAATATTTACTTTATAACACATTTTTTTCATATTCATATTCTATTTTTGTAACACATTTTCTACACGAAGTAGAGCATATTATTGAACAATTATATTTTTAATTAGCTGGCAAATTTAATTACAATCATACTCATTTAAAGAACCTAATTTTTTTCTTTTATCAAAATTAAATTTTAAATATGATATACAATAAAAATATAGTTATATTAATAATATGTAAACTAAAAATATAATTAAATAATAAATAAAATATATAATATATATTTATTATATCTATATTAAATATCAATCCCTCAAAGCATATATGTGTGTGTGTTTTAAAATTTAATAGACTAAACTTTTTTATATATCTTGAAAATAATACTATACAACTAAAAATATATTTAAGTAATTTTAATTTTTAATATTCTTTTTTAGATAGTTATAAAATTTTATGTTAACTTTTTAAATAATTTTAGAATTCTATATTTTATTTATTCAAATCATAATTTTTTTTTACTTTATATCATATTTTTTCATATTTATATTATATTTTTGTAACACATTTTCTACTAGAAATAGAGCATATTATTGAACAATTATATTTTTAATTAGCTAACAAATTTAGTTACAATTATATTCATTTAAAGAACCTAAAAAACTTTCTCTTTTATCAAAATAAAATTTGAAATATGATATACAATAAAAATGTAGTTATGTTAATAATATGTAAACTAAAAATATAAATAAATATCAATCCCTCAAAGCATTTTTTTTTAAATTTAGTAGCCAAATTATATATTTGACTTGTGTTCATTAATAAGACCATACAATACAATCTTATTTATACTAATAAAAAATATTAATCAAGCTTTATATCAATACTTTATTATGCAATGCACAAACAAGATAAAGAATATATATATATATATATATATATATATATATATATATATATATATATATATATATATATATATATATATATATATATATATATATATATATATATATATATATATATATATATATATATATATATATATATATATATATATATATATATATATATATAATGTATAAAATCAATTTATTCACCAAAACTAATAGAAATATAAATTAAGTTGTCTAAATCCTTACACACTAAATCAGTAAATAAAACACTAAATAGGTATCTAGTACTTAAATAATATGCGTCCATTCAAAAACATATCTTATTCAAATATTATTTTGTCCCAAGAAACAAATAACATCATATTGAAATATTCAATGAAGATTTTAAAAATGCTAATTTTATATTTAATTTTTTTATAAATAAGTTTTTAATATACTAATTCTATTAAAGTAACAAGCAGATTTCCACAATCCATGTGTCTATTGAATGCTTCTCAATAATGCTTTGGATAAGATTGTGTGAGTATTTTGTTCAACATTTGTTAAAGTTGGAGGTTTGTCATTGTAGTAACCTGAAATAGAACTTATAGATTTTATGTAGGATACATATCAAATGTTTGAGGCCGATAGGTCATTCAAACATTTGATTTCATCGATTGGAATCATCTGATCGATGCTACAATCATTAACACTCCCTCTTAGCTAGGGAGGAGGATTTCTATCCAAACAACATAGTGTACAAATGTTACCTCACGGTAACATAAGGAATGGAGCTATAATTTATCAATACTCCCTCTTAGCTAGGGAGGATAAACACATAATTATATATTACCTCAATGTAATATCAAGTTGGCATGATTAAGGATATCTTTGATCAAAAGATACCCACCAATTAGATATTATCTCATGATATCAAGAGTAATGGCCTCAAAATATCAAGTTGCATGATATTCACCAAGTACTCTAAGTAATGGCCTCCTAAACATCAAGTTTCATGACATTCACCAAATACTCAAAATGTCCATAAGGTATGTGCACATGTATCCTCAATGATACTTACCATAGGAACATTATATTCATGGATGCAAGATATAATCTATCATGATCTTCTTAGACATCATAAGGTATCCATCATAATAGAAGATTAAGTTATTGTAAGATCATCACCTTTAAATAACTTCTATAGATACAAGTGATAATCATTTGGAATTCATCACTTCCTATTGATTAAAATCATGCAGTCACACACATGGATTTGCAGACTCCCTTAGATATCAATCTTCTGAGCTCCTCATCTAATGTTGCCTCTAATGAAGTGTCAGACTCTTGTTGAATCTGATATCAATCTTCCTTTTCCTGCAACAACATCACAAGAGAGAAAGGAAAAAAATAGATCTTATAGTACATATAGAAATAAAAATAAGTGATTAACTACAAGAATTAAATAAAGGTAGTTCTCAAGATATAATAATAAAAAATACTTATGTCATTATTTTGGAGTAATATCTCATCAACATCCTTCCTGATGTAAATTTGCATCTTTCTTCTTTATGAGTTTTATTCTTCAAGTTCTAGTTTGGTCCTTTCATCCAATGAAGGTCCAAACATATATTAAGCTTACCTATAATAGAAAATATGAGTTTCCATTTTTCTAAACCCATCCACTGTATGCCAATATATGTTCTCTAATTCACCCAACAAGATAAACTAGCCTCTAACTGCAATATTTTCACCTCTTTGTGGTTAAAAATTTCTGCCATATTTTGATGTACCCAACATTGAACTCTATCATGCCTTCTCACTCCACATTTCTGAAAGAAGTTCTCAAACTCAGAATGACATGACTCACCATTCTTACATTTTTTCTGTCATTTTTGTCAACCCCAATCACACAACTTTGATCACATAGTGGGTAGACATAGAGAAATCACAACACTATTGGTAATCTAGCAATATTGTTCATTGTCGGCCCCTCATTGACATTGGAAAGACTGTATCTCCCAGATATTCATAGTGTTGGCAACCGCGATCAAACTACAAAAATTGTCCACAAATGACCGAATTCATCTTTATTTCATGTTTTAAATCATCTGTGTTGTGTAAATAGATAAGGTATGGATCTCTTCATCATTAAGACATAATTATTTCATAGAGACTTTTTCAATATCTTTCCAATGAATTTATCTGTATTCATCTTCTTCATCAATAAAAATCATCACTTAAGTCTCATCGATGAATTCTCAACCTGCTTCTTACAACAAGGACTCAGGTTGCTCATCCATCAATCATGGATCAATTCTGGTACATGCAAAAAAAAATTGAGAAAATTTGTGGTATTGATTTTATTTATAGACCTTCATCCTCCTTGAGTGTTGTGTTCAAGATCTAAGACCCTAAGTCTGGTGTGACATTTAATACAAAGATCACTCATACCTCATATCGCAAGTAGATCATTTGCATATATTAAGAACCAATAATGTCATCAATTGTATTGAGCTGAAAATCACATTTGTGATCATAGAGAGACCTGGCATTGGTACAAAACTTCAACATATCCATTCAGTGCACCTACAAGTTCATAGATTCCTAGCATAGTGATATGATAGCAAAACCTGCATAGATCAACATAATAATACACTCGATCACATACTACCAATTGTTGCATACATTCTGTAATAGAAAACTACAACACTATCATATATGTTCAATCCTCCATGGAATGTTCTATCATTTCCTCCTAAACTTTTCTCTTCAAATCTACCTTCTAGTTTGTAATACTAATTTGAAGGAACCTGGCTCTAATACCAAGTTGGAGGTTTGTCATTGTAGTAACTTGTAATAGCACTTATAGATTTTCTATGTGTTTCAAGTTACCTTCTCAATGCATATGTATATGATATTAAGAGGCATGTCTCTTTAACTTTCATTAGTTATCAATAACATTTTCTTATTATCATGATTAATAATGTGATTATACATATATACATACATACATACATACATATATATACATACATACATACATATATATATATATATATATATATATATATATATATATATATATATATATATATATATATATATATATATATATATATATATATATATATATATATATACACACACACACACACACATATATATACATATATACATATATACATATATATATACTTTATTATCAATAATACTAATGCTCCATGATAATAATCATGGAGGATAGATATAAAATGTTTGAGGTCGATAGGTCATTCAAACATTTTCTTTCATCTATTGGAATCATCCAATCGATGCTACAATCATTAACAACATTTCATATCAAATGCAATAGAGGAAAGAAAAAATGATGGATCACTAAGTGTGATGGGAAACGTTGATAAAATTACCCAAACAATCTTATCCAGAAATATTCATTATAACATTATTTTCATTTTATAAAAGTATGTCATATATGATTTAGTATAAAATACAAATTTAATTTTATAAAATTAAAATTATAGTATATTAGAATATGTATATGTATAATATATGTTCTGAAATTAATTCATCTAGAAAATATGTTTTAAAAAAAAGAAAAATATAAACATGAAAATATTCTAATATATTCTATATTTTACATAAAAATAACATTTAAAAAAATTAAAAATTAAAAATTAAAAAAACATAAAAAAAATTGTAACACAATTTTCTACGACATGAAAAATATTTTGCATAACCATGAATCAATGAAGACATGAGCGGAGCTGGAGATGGAGGAAATTCAAATTTGTTTTTGGGTGGGATTTCTCATGCGCATGTTGTGGGCACCCCTATAGATGTTGCTTCCCATGGTGCAAAGATTCTCGCTAACTCGGGATCAGAGGATGTGGCGAAGGCGGATGGGGTCCCATGCAAGAAGCTCAAAGACACTGGTAAAGAAATTTTTTGGGTGGATGGTCAACCCCCTTTCCCTCCACAAAATGGTAAGCCCCTGGGTTTTACTGATTCATTTCATGCTTGGGATTTGGTCTCCCCTTTCAATTCCTGGTCCATCTTGTTCAGGTTCAAACCCACGAGTAAATCCTCCTTCCCTAGTATCAAGGATTTATCTGATAAGGGGAAAGGGAAATATGCTATTGTTGTTCCTGATGAGCTTGTTGACCATAACATCACTTCTATGGCCTTAATACTGGTTGGGAAATTTGTTGGGGCTAGGCCTAATATTGATTTCATTAGGGCATTTGCCAAGAAAAGATGGTTTCTCAAAGGTCATGTGGGTATCACTACTATGGATAAGGGTTTCTTGTCCTTTGAGTTCTCTTGTTATGAAAATTTTGATAGGATTCTTTGTGTTGAGACCTGCACTATTGGCAAGGCTACTTTGGCTTTACAGAAATGGTCTCCCAACTTGGATCTGAATGAATCTTTCTTTGTCCAGGCCCTGGTGTGGGTTCTGCTTCCTAAAATCCCTCTGGAATTCTGGTTTGAGGATGTCTTTAACAGGATTGATAGGTCCTTCAGGGAACTCCTCTTGATTGACCCTATTACTATTGCAATAAGTAGGATGACCTATGCGAGAATATGCATTGGGGTCGAACAAGGCAAAGACATGCTAGAAATCATTGAGATTCATTCTAAGCTAGGGAAGAGACTAAAGAAGCTTGATTATGAAAGCATACCTTTCACCTTCTTTCACTATGAGGATCATTTGGCCAAGGCTTGTCTGGAGTTCATGATTAAGGAAAAAGCTAGAAAAACCCAAAAGAAAATTTGGAAGAAAAAGGCTTCGACAAGCTTGTCTAAGGAAGGAGACCTTTCTTACAAGGGCCCTACCCCACCCCAGAAGGAAGTCCCGGTGAGACCCCCCTTGCTGACTTCTCTGGAGTAGACCAGAGCACAAGATTATGTTGAGGAACACCCTTCTCTGAATGACCTTGACCAGGCTATGACTTTTTATGAGACTTCCCTTCCTACTAGGGAGGTGGCTATTGAGGTTGTTGAAGGTCTTGTCCCTCTACTTCCCAAGATGGTTGGGAACAAAGAACAAAGGTTTCTAGAAGGAGGTGATTCTAATACAGACTGCATCTCCATTGTCCCAGACTCTCTTAACACACAGTTTATGGAGGAAGGAGAATTTATCCCAAGGCTTGCAGGATTTAACACCCCCACTGGTGCTATGCCTCAAGAGGGACAAGACTATAATATTCATTCCCCAGCCAAGAAAATTTTGGACTCTAGCGTTATCCTTCATTCTCCTGGCCAGCTTTCGAAGATGGAGTTGTTTAAATCAATTTCCCCTAGACAAATTTCTAAGATGGAGGTGATGTTCACTAAATTCAAGGAAGGCACAAAATATGGAGTGTGGATTTGATTTCAAAGAAAGGAAAGAAAAAGAAAAACATGGACCCGTCTCATGTCTCACCAGTAGCAACAAAAAGTAAAAACAAAGCTGATGTGGGAGCCAAACCCAGAACACCAAGAAGGAAGAAAGCTAGCCAAATCAGAGATGAAGAAGCTAGTAAGAATATCATAGATGGGACTCAACTTACCTTCCATGAAGCTTTCTCCGCTAATAATAAATGAAGGTTATTTCTTAGAATATTCATGGTCTAAATGGACCACATAAGCAAGATATTATTAGGAATATGATTAGGGATCATAGGCTGGATTTTCTGATCATTCAAGAAACTAAGATGAACAAAGAAAAAGTGGAAAATTTTAATCTCTCGAAGTCCATGGAGGTTGTGGGAACCAGCTTTGATGGGGCTTTAGGGGGCCTTGCTATTTTCTAGAATTTTGTGATCTTCAAGGGGGAAGTCATTCATGAGGAATATAATCTTCTTATTATGAAATTATTGAGTAAACGTGATTATGATAGTTGGTTTATTTTGAATTTTTATGCTTCCAATTCCAAAAAGGCTAGAACCAAGTACTTGGAGAGGATTAGGACTATTACCTCTTCCTTCTAGTTTTCTAGAGGGATTATAATGGGAGATTTCAACACTCCTCTAAAGGAAGAGGAAAATCTTGGTGGGAGTATTCTGGACCTGGAAAGAAGAATGGATCTTATGGACTTTATCAATGATCAAGCCCTCTTAGACCTGGACCTCCATGGGGCATCTTACACTTGGTCTAATAGAAAAACTCATAATGATTGCATTCAGGTACATCTTGATCATGCACCCCTTATTACCCCTAATTGGATTCATCTTTTTTCTTGTAATGTTTTAGCCCTGACTAGAATTGGTTCAGATCGTTCCCCCATTTCTCTTATCCTTGATCCCCTCACTGTTAAGAGAATTTTTCCCTTCAGATTTGAAAAAGTGTGGACTACCCACCCAGACCTAAGCAATAAGATTAAGGAATGGTGGGGTATTCATATTGATGGCTCTTCCATGTTTATAATTTCCAAAAAACTTAGGAATGTTAAGAATAACATCAAGCTTTGGAACATGAATGAAGTTGGAAATATCTTTTCCTCCAAAGATGAGATTCTTATGGATCTTAATCTTATTCAAGGGGAGATTTAGAACTTTGGATATGATCCTGACTACCTCCAAAAAGAGAAATCCTTACTCTCTGATTATCATAATGTGATTGGTAAGGAGGAATTATATTGGAAACAAAGATCTAGATCTATTTGGCTTAAAGAAAGGGACAAGAATATGAGGTTCTTCCATCTCACCACTATGAAGCACAAAGTTGCTAATAGAATCAACAAACTCAAATGGGAGGATCAGATTCTTTCGAAGGACAAGGACATAGCCAATAAGTTTGTTGATTTTTTCTCCTCCCTCTTATCTAAAGACCACCACCTCTCTTTGGAAGATTAGGCCATGATTTTGGATAACATTCCTATGGTTATCTATGAAGACAAAAATAAAGATCTTTGATTTATCCCTAAGGAGGGGGAATTTTTCAAATATATGCAATCCATGTTAGGGGATAAAACACCTGGCCCTAATAGCTTCCCCATGTTATTTTTTCATATCTACTGGGACATTGTTAAGAGGGATGTGGTTCAAGATGTTCAGGATTTCTTTGGCTCCAAGAATATTCTAAAGGAGCTAAATGCTACCTTCTTGGTTCTCATTCCAAAAATTCTTGGTGCGAAGGCTATGGAGAACTTCAGACCCATCATCTTATGCAACTATTTTTATAAGATCTTATCTAAGGTGCTTACCTTGAGACTTATCAAGTTTCTTCCCTTGCTTATCTCTCATCAACAATCTGGCTTTTTCCTTGGGAGATAGATCCTCGATTCCATCATCATTATTCATGAGGTCATACATTCCCTAGTTTCAGCCAGCAAGGAAGGGTTCTTCCTTAAGCTTGATCTCTCCAAAGCTTATGATTGGGTGGATTGGTAACTTCTTTTGAAAATCTTGGAAGCTTCTGGTTTTAATCATGGCTCTTGCAGTATCATCCATCAATTGGTTTCCTCCCCCTCTATAGTGGTGTTGATCAATGGGTCTCCATTGAATTTCTTCAAACCTTCTAGAGGCCTCAGTCATGGTGACCCCCTTTCCCTTGTTCTATTTATTATTGTGGTTGAATGCCTTGGGAGAATCATTTTGGCTAAGATTGCCTCCGGGGCCTTTCAAGGTATAAATCCCTCCTCAGGGAATTCTAAATTCTCTCATCAATAATTCATTGATGACACTATTTTGGGGGGTGAGGCCTCGATCAAAGAAGCTAAAGTTATGAAAAGTGTGATGAATAGCTACTCGAATGCAACTAGAAAACTTATCAACTGGAAAAAGAGCTCAGTGTATCTAATCAACACCCCCCTTGAAAGGAAACTAAGGATTGTAGAGATCTTGGTTTGTAGTTCAGACTTCTTCCCTTCGACATATTTGGGTCTTCCTTTGGGGCTGAAACCTCCTGAGTAGTTTTGGAATAGTTTAATTGATAGATTTAATAGGAAGTTTGTTGGATGGGAGGGGGTGATGCTTAGTCAGGTTGGGAAGATCCAACTTCTAAAATATACTCTCCAAAACCTTCCTACCTATGCTTTAAGCCTCTTCATGATTCCTTCTAAATTTTCTAAAGTCATGGACAATATTTAGAAAAGATTTCTTTGGTCTGGAGTGACAGACCACAAGAAGCTTCCCCTTATTTCCTCAAACAGAGTTTTCACTCTAAAATGTCATGGTGGCCTTGGCCTCGGGAGTATTAGGACCTTCAATAAGGTGCTTCAATCCAAACAAGTGTGGCACATTTTTTAGGATACAGGAGACTGACATGATATAATTGTTGCTAAATACCTCCACTCCAATAATTCTTTGAAAAATCTCTTATTCTGCAATGATATTCCTAAAGGCTCTTTTATATGGAATGGTCTCCTCAAGGCTAGAGAGATTTTTGCCTCTCGTGCCAAATAGAAAGTGGGAAATGGAGATTCTATTAACTTCTAGTATGATGAATCCCTCCATTTCAGGATTCTAGCTAAGGTGGAGCCTTTCAACAAATGGAAGGAGGTGTGCTTACTTCTTTTCAGGACTCAAGTTTATAACTACAGAGCTGGTAATGATAGGGTGAACCTGTGTTCTATTTTACTAGATTTGGAACCCCTCATGAGGTCTCTCTCAGCCATGTCCCTTTTCTCAGTCCCAAATACCTTAGTTTGGGAAGCCTCCCCCAATGGGAATTTCTCTATTGCCTCAGCCCTTCTGGATCTCCCCTACCCTTCTCCTCCCCTTGTTGGGCCAAAGCTTGGTTTCCTGGTTTAATACCCAAGATCAACATCTTTGTTTGGTTGTTATTGCACAACCGTATCCTCACCATCAATAACCTTATTAAGTGGGGCATTCCCATTCCCAATATGTGTGTTCTTTGTAAGTCAGATTTTGAGTCTATGCAACATCTCTTTATCCACTATCCCTTTGTGGTGGAAGTTTGGCGTGACCTCCTTTCCTCTTTTAGCTAGGTCTTGGTTTCCCTTTGACTATCCTTGACTATTTTTCCCACTGGGATCCCCCTTTCCCCTCCTCTTTTGATTTTAGAAAACTCATTTCCTAGGCCTTTCTCCATCTCTATTGGGGCATTTGGAAGGAGCGTAACAATAGAATTTTCAAAGATCTACATGCTCCATCCAAAGTGGTTTCTTCTAAAATTATTCATGCTCTCTTTGAAAACTTCTCTAGTTGCAATGGTACTAATGTTTTTTTAGGTAATTTCACATCCCTCCTTTCTAATCAAGCTGATCATCAAAGGGACAATTGCACCTAGCTCTTTCCCCCTAAGGGATGGCATAAGGATAACTTCGATGGGGCAGCCAAAGGAAATCCCAGCCCGGCTGGTAGTAGAGGAGTGATTAGAAACCACCATGGTGCCTGTACTTATGTGGTTTCTCTTCCCCTTGGCACCCAAACTAATCATTATGTTGAAGCCATGGCTGCCCTCCAGGTCACCAAGTTGGCTCGTGATGTGGGGATCAAATACCTATGGCTCAAAGGTGACTCTAATAATCTCATTAGATGTTTGAAAGGTTCCTCCCCTTCATGGACCATAGATAACATAATTATGGAGACTTGGAGCATTCTTAATACCTTCAAGAAGGTACATATTTCTCATGTGTTCAAAGAGTCAAACCAAGTGGCTGACACTATGTCCAATGTGGTTGTCAGGAAGAAAGATATGGTGAGGTAGAATAATGGAAAGGACATCCCGTAGGAGGTGATGGCACTAATCACATGGGATCACATTCATGGTAGTGAAGGAGCCATATATGGAAATAATGACATTTAATCCACATTTTCCAATTATTTTTTTCAAGCGTGGGAAGTACAGTGATCTTATTACCTACAATTATGAAGCTTTCACTCCACACGCTTTCTGGGTTCTTATGTGAGCCAAAGACCCTTGCCTTAGTTTTCATTTTCATTCTAAGCTCCATGGATACTTCAAGTGTAGCGTCCATGTTTTCTTTTTGGTTTGAAGCTTTCTAAAGAGCGGTGCTAGTGTTAGATAGTATCTCACTATGGGTGGCCAAAGAATCAGGAGGGAACCCACATATTGTAGAAAATGGAAGAAAAGAAGTGTTATTTGGGACATCTTGTAGATGGGTGGAATTACTCCTTTTACGGAGAGATTTCATGTGGGAAAATAGGTCACAAATTTTTTCCTTGAGAATTGGAATGAAGGAAGCGTTGAAATTGATGGAAGCCAGTTACCATGACGGAGGAAGTCATTTCCATGATCACTAAAATCCCTATTATAGGGAAAAAATTCTACAAGGATCATAGGATCTCAAACCCTATGGTTAATGATTTCCCCAAGGACCCAGGTGAGAAAGAAGCTCTCTCAAAGATGGGAACCTATTACCACCCTGAAGGCATCAAGAAAATCTAGAGGTTCGTGCTTCAGGTCATCATCTACTACATCACCTTAGACTTGAGATTCTCCAAAATTTGCACTTACCACTTTGTCCTGCTAAACCACTTCAGGCATGGTAAGATAGTGTCCATCCCCTTCTATCTATATTTTTCCATTAATGAAAATATCAATGGTTTCAAGGGTAAAGCTAATTCTAATCCTACTTTCCATGAGGGCTTGTTGCTACTTAGTTATGAATACTTCAAACTGCAAATGGTGAGTGAGTCTATTAAGGACAAAGGGCTCAAGGAGGAGGATTCAGGGTCTGACTATGAGTCCTCTGACACTGAGGATATCACTAGGTTACATTTTGAAGACCAAGAGGAGGAGGAGGATATTAAGAAAGGGGCTTCTAGTTCTACTTCCAAGAAAAGGAAATGTAACCTATAAAAGGTTAAAAAAGAAGCCAAGGGTCCTTCCCCAAAAAAATAGACTAGAATTTCCATAACCTTGGATGAGAATTATAATGAGGATGAGGAGGATATAGAAACCAAAGAGGATGAGTTGAGGGGGAAGGGGAAGAAGATAACAATGAAAAAATATCCCAAGCACTCCAAGAGGACCAAATTGAACAAGACCCGAGAGATGAGCCTACCCCAAATCTTTGTTGATTTTGAAGAGGATGGTAAGGAAAATTTCTCCCTCCTTGATCCCCATGAGACCACCCTTGTTGGCTCCCTGGTTGTTGGGAAGAATAATTTCCTTAAGGATGATATTGCCTCTCCGTTCACTCCCCCCCGTGACCCTACCAAAACCCCACCTGGATACCAAGGGAAAAAGTGCGGCGTGGAAGCTTTTCAATTACCGTACTGCCAATCTGGGCATTACCAGAGAATTGATTAACCCCATGGTCCCTGAAGGAGAAGGAGGAAAAATTGATACTTTCAAGCTCATTGATACCTCTATGGTTATCCTGAGTGATTCTACCAAGGAATTTGATTTCAAATTACTCAATAATGCCAGGAATAACATGTTGGACAACTATAGGTCTATCAAATGGCTTTTCTATGAAGTGGCTGATCTAAAATCTAGGATGGGAGATGTGGAAAAGAAGAAAGATGAAAAGGCTAATAGGTATAGGCCTACCTCTGACCCCCTCCTCAATGTGGCCGACTTCTACAAGCTTGAGACCCGCATGCTGGATATGGAGAATAGGGTTTCTAGACTTGAGAATACCCTCAAGGGTATTACCGAGTAGAGTTTTAATATCCTCAAGGACTCCAAAGATCATATTAATGTTATTATCAACAAGATGGAAGCTACCCATTGCAACAAAGATGAGGACCACACTACTGATGAGCAAGAGGCCACTCCAGACTAGGGTATGGGCATGTGCACTAGGTCTAGCACAAGGAAAAGGGCCACCACTACTTCACCTGATGATCTCACCTAGATCGAGGAAGCAGGTGAAAAAATTGACCATTTGGAGGTACAAGCTACCAATCTGCTAGAGAAGATGACTTGAAATATTCCTTTTTTGTTTTATGTTTTTGTAGTTCCTGGTGCTGGTCCTTTTTTGTTGTCTTTTGTTGTTGGCCCTATTGGTGGCCTTTTTGGCTAAATGCCTATTTTTTTGTTGTGGAAACTTAATGTAATATCATAACTTGTTTCAAGCTTTAGCTACCCATTAAAACCTGTTTTACTTAATCAAAAAAATTTAAAAAAATTAAAATCATTTAAATATATTGAATATTTTTATTTATCTAATATTATTTTAATATAGTATTATTCACTTTAAATAAAATATTATTTTTACCCATCTAATAGTATTTTAAAATAACATTAAAGAAATGTAAAAACCATTTAAATATATTCAACCTACTTAATTTTTTTTTGTAAAGTCCAGTCATTTCATCCAGTTCTTTACATTATTTAGGACAAAAAAAACATTTAAGAACAAGAAATACAAAGATAATGAGATTTTAAATGTTGTTGTATTTTCCTCTTGTTCCAAGTCATTCTTTTTAAGTTTGCACTAAAAAACTAATAATGAGTGTTTGTACGTACCTCATAAGATAGTACGAAACTATAGATGATGGGGTGGAAGGCATGGCATGGTATGCTAGTTGAAGACTGAGCATAAGGAAAATTAAGTGACACAATGGTACAATGCATGTCATCGATGTCAGATCTCCAAATTCATTGAGAAAAATAGAACACATGTTCGGCAAGTACCGTCATTATGGATGATAGCGATGGAGGGAAGATGTGGCAGGTCGATAAAATCAACTTTTCATACGCTCTTTTGGCCATTTCTATGTTTGTGACAATCATTTCTTGAGTAGAAACTAGACATCACATCTTCACGATGCTCATAGCCTAATGAATGATAAATTGCACCATCACATGTTCACCTACTTCTGTAGAAAGAAGAGGAATACTAAAAACTAGGCAAGAGGTACCAAGTTTATGTGACATGGTACTTGGGCACTAGCTAAATAGCTAAAAATTTGCATTGAGCCAATACCCTCGCTCCATCCATGCCCAGTCCCATACATACCCATGTAGTCAAATCAATTGGCTGACCATCACTCTAGTACTTTCGGCAATCAGATCTATTTTTTTAGTGTTGTATGCCAACAAATAAGCTAGTTTGGCATGCCATCAATCAAATCAACAACAATCTGATCAACTATATAGAATTTATAGAACAATGTAATGAAAAAAATTATTTTTTAATAAATATTGTGTTTGTGGATGAGCGTTGGTAATATTTGTGAAAAAAATTAATTCTTTGTGATTATATTACTCAAAGTTTGGTAGAAAATGAAAGGAGATTTTTATTCAAGTTTTGTGGTGAAAGAGAAAACCCAGTTATAATTAAATCTTATGTGAGTTGAATTTAATGGCTTGTTTATGCAAATCCATATGAAAAAACTTAAAATGAATAAATAGAATAAATAAAAATGGAATCAAAAATTTGAAAACATTTTATTTAAAAATAGTAAATAAATTTATAGGAATAAATATAATCTAGTTTGTTTAAATGTAAATATGAAAAAAAAAAATCTAACAATTTAGAATCTTAAAAAGATTTAAAACAAATTAGAAAATTGTTAAGAAAATGAAATCAAACAATAATTAAAAAATAGTTACAATTTTAAAATAGTTTAATCTTATTTGTATTATTAGCAATTTCATACTACTCTTAAAGTTTCTAATCCAATCCAATTCATTTGTTTTCCATTTAGACGATAAAGAATTGTAAAGTGATTTTTTTAATAACATTTTTATCTTTTTATAGAGTATAATTCCAGGACTTTTTAACATCACTTTCATTTTATATAATTATGTCATATAATTTTGTATGAACAATTAATTTAATTTTATAAATTTTAATTTACATCCAAAATACATTCGTTCAATAATAGAATCTTATAGTTCTTGATATATAATATAATCGTATTTGTATTATTAGCAATTCCATACTATTCTTAAAGTTTCTAATCCAATTGAATTTTAATTTACATCCAAAATACATTCGTTCAATAATATAATCTTAGAGTTCTTGATATATTGTCACTAAAATGATAAACATTAAAATATATAGAAAATTTATTAAAATATTTAAAATACAAATATATAAAAATAAAATAATAATGTTTTTCTTATTGAAGACACCTCAGAAGTGAATTGTTTTGTTAGGAAGTTGTTTGATGAAGATCTTCTGGTGGGCCTGGATTCAATATTAGAATGGGCATGGCCAAGAATCGACATGAATTCCACAAAGTGCTTTGAAGATGAGGAGGAAGGGCAGATATTTGAGAAAGTCCCCTTTTTTAGGTCGTAGGGTAAAATTGACAAGGCTGTGTATAAAGTCGAGAGGAAATATCCTTGGCTTCTCCTCAAGAAAGCAATCATTGAGGCAGAAGAAAGGGAGGAAATTAGAAAAAAGGTCTTTGTTGCTCCTATTGCTAAGAAGAAGAGAGGAAAACAAGGTGGCAAGAACGTTTAAGCCATCCCTTAGTCAATGTTGCAATTTTCATCTTTTGTGTAAATATGGACGAAGGCTGGTAGTTAGTTTTGCATGGAAACAAGTTATTAAGATGGTTTTTTTGACATAATAGGAATGGAGACCAGTTCTGATGGTAAAGTTTTTGAAGATGGACCGACTTCTATTGGTTTTTTTTATCCCTCCTTCTCTGTTTGTTTACAGTCATGCTTAGTATATTCCGTGACTGTTCTGCAGAATGGTAGACATATTCGATTTGATGGCAATTTTTTGGTTTCAAATAGACAGAAACTGTAGGTTTTTTACTCCAACTAATTGATATGATGTTGATATTTTCTGAAGTTGGAGTAGCTTTGGATATTTAAAATATCCTATATGTTACTATGATAGTAACTATATATTCATACTTGCAATGTATCTTTCTTTATATCAATAAAATTCTCACTGTTATAGACCCAAACAAAAATGTTTTTCTTATTTTCTAATAAAATTTAAAATGTTAAAACTATCTAAAAAGATAACATAAAAGAATAAAAAAATATAAATCATTTAAATAAATTAACTTAAAAAGATAGAGCAACTAATCTTATAAATTTATTTAAATTAAATAAAAAACATTTCTCTAAAGTAATCTATCTTTTCAACAACTCGGACATTAAATTAGATATATAAATTATTTTTTGTTGATGCAAGATTGCATGTAGCCTATGATCTATGCTTTCACATTATTGTTTTTATGCTATTTAATTTTTTTTATTTTCATATATGAACCACTTAAAAAATTTGTTTGTTTTATGATCATGCTCTAAGATTTACCCTTGTATGAATAATGAAACTAGTACATACAAGATTTTCAAAGCACAACCTTATAATTATATAGAAATGTTATATCATCCCCTACTTTTTAATGGATTTTTTGATAGAATATTGTAGAACACTAGTCATACTAAAACATGGATATATCTTCCTTAACTAACCCTTATGATGACACATGGATGTTAATAAGGTATTGTGTATAATTTAACATCTTAACTATATAACAAATCTATAAGTGGTGGTATGGAATATATATCTAGCTCCTATGGCTCAAAACTAGAAAATCATTAGTAGAGAAAAAATCATTTTACCATATTACATGTTTATATTCTTTTAGTTATGGTTTTAGTGTCAAACCCCTATTTACTCTGACCTTAATAAAAATCAATATGTTTATAAACAAATATTTATATATTAAAAAATCCAATTAGTAACATCTTTAACAATATGTCTTCAAAGGTGGGGGTATTAAATTTGGTTTTAATTTGAAGCAATTTGGATTATGCAATAATATTTTTATTGTGCTTTGTAGTATACTCAATATATTTTAGAAAATTTGGTAAAATTAGACCAGTACAATTCTTTGTTTTTTAAGAGCTTGATTAAGACATTGAATTTATTTGATCACTTTCACCTATTGAGCCAATAATATGAGAGATCTTATGTCTTCAACTTAATTTTTTTATATCTCTATTGAATTTTATAATACATGTACAAACATGTAATCTCTAACACCACAAATTTACCAATAAATTGACATTAAAATGAGTAATATAGGAGCCAACTTTAACGTATGAGAAACTAATCTTATAAATTTATTTAAATTAAATAAAAAATATATTAAATTAAACATTTATCTAAAGTAATCTATCTTTTCAAAAACTTAGACATTAAATTAGATATATAAATTATTTTGGGTTGATGCAAGATTGTGTAGCCTATGATCTATGCAGAAACAGAGGATCATGACAAATATTGTCTCTAAGTTTTTAGGAGAACTTGGATGTGAGCATGAATTATGGTATGTGAGTTTGAGGCTTGTCAGAATACACTTGGAAGTTCATTTTGTGAGATTCTTGAATCACTAAAATCGTAGTGACATCAGCTGAAGTGTGTGGTATTGTGAAAACCTATTTGGGGATGATTAGAGGAGATAACGTGTTTAGAAGATTTCAAGCTTGTATTGCGGAGCTTTTTGCCAATTTGGTGATTTGTATCTGTTGTATACTTGCTTAAGATACCATGTGTATCTTAACAAGGGTCTATGTATTTATTTTTTCATTGGGGAATTCCTAACAAGATGACCTAACTGTTTGTTGTAACTTGTATAAAGGAAAGTCATTCCTTAGAATAATAGGGTGTGATGATTGATAAGTGATTGTGAACTTGTTATTGGAAGGTATAATAGATGTAGAGAAAAGGTAATTCATTAAGAACTACATTGGAACTATTTGGGAAAGCTAGTTGTTGTAAGTCAGTTCATTACTGTTATCATATACTCATACATTTATTTGGACAGTGGATCCAAAAAGTGGGTTTAACCTTTTGAAGGTAGATTTAACCTTCACTTTGGGAAGTGTGCTCATCAGGTAGTGATTGTATCCTTGTAATCAACTCCTAACAGGGTTGGAAAGACTCCTAACATGAGATGTCCTTTAATAGGGACTTGTACTGAATGTAACAATCAACTCCTAATAGGGCTAGGTCTCGTAATAGGGACACAATTTATCTTTAGTGCATTATTAGTGGGTACCATTCTCACATGGATTTTTCACCTTAATAGGGTTTTCCTCGACAACAAATATTTGTGTTATGGTGTTATGATTTTATGATGTTATTATGGTTACATTACTGGTTTAGTTTGTTGAAAGTAATCATCTTAAAAGAAATTTAGAATTTAAGTAAATTGGCACACAACTAATTCACCACCCCTCTTAATTGTGTTGGTGCATTTTTATTGCTAACAATTTGTATCATAGAATATGGTCCTCAGATAGAAAGCTTAACCACTTGAGGAGATCCTAAGATGGCTAACTATAGGAAGGAGAGCCCTAAGTTTGGTGTTGAAAACTTTGACAGTTGGAAGAATAAGATGATGACTCATTTGATCTAAATGGGAATTGATTACTAGATTATTATCAAGACGAATGAAGAACTCAAGATAGAATTTTAGATAGCTAATGCTACTAAAGATGAGAATAAATTATTTCATTACAATATAGTTGCAAGAGAAGCATTGATCAATGCACTTTAAGAAGAAGAATTCACAGAGGTTACGAAACTTGATTCAGCACACAAGATCTGGTCAAGGTTAGAAGCTTTACATATGAAGGAGACCAATACACTAAAAGGGAAAAGTTGTAGAATTGGAAAGAAAAGATGGAGAACTCAAGAATGCAAGATGATGAGAATGTTAGAGCATATGTACAGAGGATAACTAAAATTTTTACAAGAATTAGAAACTCTAGAGGCACATACATTGAGGAAGATGTGACTGCAAAGATTTTGAGATCTTTGACACTATCTTAAAAAAAAAGTTTAGGTGATTAAGGAGGTTATTTCACTCACTATGAAATTCAATAGAGAGATGTTGATTGCTAAATTGACCACCTTTGAGACCATGGAGCTACATGAGACATTACCTAAAGTGGAAACTACATTTAAGGCTATTGTTCATAATGAAAAAAGGACTGTATCTAGTCTTGTTAGCACCAGTAGAAGTGGCATACATGCAGAGCTTGGAGAATACATTGATGATTGGGCTAGAATAGAGGAAGAAGAGAGAAAGTTGGATGAGCTTGTGGCCCTAATCACAAAGAGGGAAAAGAGAGATAAGGGTAAGTTTGAAGGCAAGTTACCCCTAAAGTGTTTTTCATGTAACAAGATTGATCATTTTTCATCTAGATGTCCTACAAGGGTTCCTAAGTGTAAGCCTAAGTTTGTTAGGCCTAATTATTCAAAGGATAAGGAATTTGATTATGATAGTGATGGTATTTCTAATGATTTTGCAAATGATAAAGATGAGATTGGATTTTTTTCAATTAAGGATGAAGAACCTATTCATGTTTAGAGAAAGGTTTAGTTTTAGATGTGAAAAAAAATTAGAATCGATTATAGATAGTGGTTTCTCTCATCATATGACTGGCGATAAAGACAAGTTTGTTTGGTTAAATAAATATGATGGTGGAGTGGTTAGATTTGGTGATAACAGTCCTAGATTGATCATTGGTAGAGGATCAATATCTCTTGATGGAGAAACCAACACTGCTGATTTTTTGCTTGTTGATGGCCTTAAATATAACTTGTTAAGTGTTGGACATCTTGTAGACAAGGGTTACCACTTGTAGTTCAAAGATGGGAAATGCACTATCAAAAGTGAGATAGGAGACTTGATCGCATCAAGCACAAAATCAAGAGGTAATGTGTTTTAATTGATTACTACAGAAGCTAGCTATTTTTTGGCTAAAATAGATGACAATTGGCTATGGCATGGAAGATTCTATCATATTAATTTTGACAACATTGTGAACTCTAGTAACACAAATGTAGTCAAAGATTTCCCAACGATTATCAAGCCTACTAGCACTATGTGTAGAGAATGTTTAATGGGAAAAAAAACAAAGAGCAACTTTCAGAGAAAATCATTTTTAGCAAAAGGAAAGCTAGATCTAGTGCATACATATCTGTGTGGTCATACAAAGACAAGTTTCTACTATGGTGAAATGTATTTTATTCTCTGTATTGATGATTATTCCAAAAGGATGTGGGTTTCTTTCCTCAAAGAAAAGTCTGAAGCTTTTGATAAGTTCAAGATATATAAGGAAAAAGTTGAGAATGATTTGGGTCTAAAGCTAAAATTATTAAGGTTAGATAGAGGTGGATAATTTACTTCTGATACATTTAATTCATATTACAAAGAACATGGCATATAGAGACAGACTTCTACACCTATAACTCCACAAAAAAATGGGATATCAAAGAGAAGGAACATAACCATATTGGATGTTGCAAGGTCTATGTTGATTGAAGGAAATGTAGCACATGTACATTAGAGGGAAGAAATTAACACTTCTATCTACACCTTAAACAACATTCAGATTAGAGAAGGTATTGGTAAGACTCCCTATGAACTAGGGTTTGGTCATACTCCTTCTGTGAAGTATTTCATAATTTTTGGTAGTAAGTGTTATATCAAAAGAGATGATGAAATAGGAAAGTTTGACGCAAGGAGTAATGAAGGTATTTTTCATGGTTACTCCACTAAAAGTAAGGCATATAGATATTTCAATATGAGATTGAGGAAAATAATTAAAAGTGATAAAGTGAAGATTGATGAGAAGTTTCAAATTCAAGAAAGGATGTATGAATGTGATCTAATACCTAAGAAAAAGAATGAGAATAAAGAGGTAGAACATATTTTTTAGATTGAAAATGGTTTAAAAATTTGCTTGAATGAACAAAAGGAAGCTCCTAGAACACCAAGGTATGTTTTGATGAATCATCCTAAAAATTATATTATTTGTAATGCTAATCAAGGTATGACAACAAGGTCTAAGATAAAAAATGAACTTTGTTTAATCTCGCAAGTTGAACCTAAGACTAGTGATGAGGCTTGTAAAGATGAATCATGGATTAAAGAAATGCAGGAAGAACTAGATCAGATAGAGAAAAATAACACTTGGGAATTGGTTCCTAGGCCTAAGGACCAAAATGTGATTGGAACCAAATGGGTCTTTAAAAACAAAATGAATGAAGAAGGGACAGTTGTAAGGAATAAAGCCAGACTGGTCTGTAAGGGGTATTCACAAAAGGAAGGTATAGAATTTGAAGAAATATGTGCACCTATTGCAAGATTAGAGGCAATAAGATTGTTCCTTTCTTATACATCACAAAAATATTTCAAGGTATATCAGATGGATGTGAAGTCTATATTCCTGAATGGTGATCTTGAAGAAGTATACATAGAGGAGCCTGATGGATTTCGTTTAACAGAAGATGGTGACATAGTTTGTAGATTGAAGAAGGCCTTGTATGGACTAAAGAAGGCACCAAGGACCTGGTATGCTTGGCTTGACAGGTATTTATTGCATCTTGGTTTTAGAAAAGGTAGTGCAGATAGTAATCTATATTTGAGAACTAGTTCCTAGATAGTATTTTGATTATTAAAGTATTTGTGGATGACATCATTTTTGGAGTTAATGATAATATGAGCAATAATTTTTTTGAAGAAATGAAAAGCAAGTTTGAAATGCCAATGACTTGTGAAATGAAAATTTTCCTTGGTTTGCAAATAATTCAAAATAAACATGGTATTTTCATCTCATAAACCAAGTATCTTAAGGAGTTGCTAAAGAAGTTTGGAATGGAGGATTATAAACCTATTGGGACACCTATGGTGACTAGGTGTAATCTTTCAACTACTGATGAATCTAAAAGTGTCTTTCAAACCAAATACAGGTCCATGATTGGAGGTTTGCAATACTTAACACACACTAGGCCAGACATAACAAGTGTTGTTGGAATTGTTGCAAGGTTCTAAACTGATCCTAGGGAGACTCATCTTTTTTTTGTTAAAATGATATTTAGATATCTAAAAGGAACAATAGAACATGGTTTATAGTATGATAAATCAAATGATTTCACATTGTGTGCTTCTACTGATGCAGACTGGGTACGAAGTGTGGATGATAGGGAGAGCACTAGAGGTGGAGTCTTTTTCCTTGGGAAAAGGTTGGTCTTTTGGTTGAGAAAAAAATAGGATTATATAGCTCAATCTACTATTGAGTTAGAGTATGTGGTTGCTATCATAAATTGTACACATATTGTTTGGATGAAGAAAATGCTAAAGGACATAGGGGTAAGCTATGAAGAGAGTATTTTAATTCATTATGATAATACAAGAACAATGAATGTATATCAAAGAATCATGTTATGCATTCAAAGACTAAACATATCTCAATCAAATATCACTTTTTGAGAGACAAGGTTGTGGAAAAGGAAGTTAGATTGGAGTACATCAGTACAAAGGAACAAATAGAAGATATATTCACCAAACATTTTCCAAAAGATACCTTTGAATGTCTCATAGGTATGCTTGGAGTGAAAACCCCTCCTTGTATGAGCTAAAGGATCCAGCAATGCATCAGTCTAGTAGTTATTAGAGCTATATCATTCTTTGTACTTGATGCTTGGATGCAATCCTTAGGGGGAGTGATCACATATCATAACAAAGCACACTTGGGTGATTAAGCATATGGTTTTTTGAAGGCATGAATATTTGAAAAATCTACACCTTGCAGAGGTGGGATGTGTAGAAATAGTGAAAAAGAAGAAACTCGACACCCTTTTTCCATTTATGTCAAAGGGGGAGTGGTAAAGATGAAAAACCCTTATTGTGTTAGGGGGAGCATTGAAGAGGTCATTAGAATATCTTTGGGGTTGATGGTTTTTCTCATATGTTTCCATCAATGCAAAAGGGGGAGATTGTTGGAATTTTTATTGTCCAAGGTGTTGACATTCATGTTTTGTCATTGATGTCAACATACGTTTCAGTTGGTTTCATTAGACACACTGGTTATGATAGGAATAGGCAGGGCTGAAAAAGTCGTATGGATTTCATAAGACATTCCAAGGCATGTGATCTTAGATTTTTGATGAAGGATGTGTTTAGACCTTATGTCTAAAGTCACAAATCATTTCTGCATTTCTACATAAGTTATGACTATTTTGGTAAAGACTGCTCACAGTGCAAAAATAAAGGATCGTGACAAAGATGGTCTTTAAGTTTTTAGGATAACTTTGATGTGAGCATGAATTATGGTATGTGAGTTTGAGGCTTTTTAGAATACACTTGGAAGTTCATTTTGTGAGATTCTCAAGTCATCGAAATCATAGTGACATTAGTTGAAGCGTGTGGTCTTGCAATGACCTATTTGGGGCCAACCAGAGGAGATAACGTGTTCAATAGATTTTCATCTTGGATTGCAGATATTGGTGCACATTTAATGATTTGTATTTTTTGTATACTTGTTTAAGATACCATGTGTATCTTAGCAAGGGTTTGTATATTTATTTTTTCATTGGGGAAGTCCTAACAGGCTAACCTAACTGTTTATTGTAACTTGTATAAAGAAAAGTCATTCCTTAGAATAATAGGGTGCAATGATTGAGAAGTGATTCTGAACTTATTATTAGAAGGTCTACTAGATGTAGAGTAGATTTAATTCATTAAGAACTTCATTGGAACTGTTTGGGAAAAGCTAGTTGGTGTAAGTCAGTTCATTACTATTATTGCATACTCTTATACATGGTATTTATTTGGACAGTGGATCTAGAAGGTGGGTTTAACCTTTTGAAGGTGGGTTTAACCTTCTGAAGGTGGGTTTAACCTTCTGAAGGTGGGTTTAACCTTCTGAAGGTGGATTTAACCTTCACTTTGGGTAGTGTGTTAAGGTAGTGATCTTATCCTTATAATCAACTCCTAACAGGGTTGGAAAGACTCCTAACAGGGTATGTCCTTAACCTTCACTTTGGGCAGTGTGTTAAGGCAGTAATCCTATCCTTATAATCAAATCCTAATAGGGTTGGAAAGACTCCTAACAGGGTATGTCCTTTAACAGGTACTTGTACTGAATGTAATCATCAGCTCCTAATAGAGACAAAATATCTTTAGTGCATTATTAGTGGGTACCATTCCCACTGGGGTTTTTCCCTTAACAAGATTTTCCTCGAGAACAAATATTTTTGTTATGGTGTTATGATTTTGTGATGTTCTTATGGTTACATTACTGTTTCAATTTGTTGAAAGTAATCATCTTAAAAGCAATTTAGAATTTAAGTTTGGCAACACAATTGATTCATGCCCCCCCCCCCCTCAGTTGTATTGGTGCATTGTTATTGCTAAGAAGAATATATATCTAGCTCCCATGGCTCAAAACTAGAAGATCAATAACATAGAAAAAATCATTTTACCATAGTACATGTTTATACTCTTTTAGTTTCTATTTGCATTCACCTTTGGTGCCTTCCTTTTTGGTCAAAGATCCTTGATTTGATATTTTCTTATGGGTTTAGTGTCAAACCCCGATTTACTCTGACCTTGATAAAAATCAATATATTTATAAATAAATATTTATATATTAAAAATCTAATTGCTAACATCTTTAACAATATGTCTTCAAAGGTGGGGGTATTAAATTTGGTTTTAAATTTTGAAGTAATTTGGATTATGAAATAATATTTTTATTGTGCTTTGTAGTATACTTAATATATTTTAGAAAATAAGGTAAAATTAGACCATTACAATTCTTTGTTTTTTAAGAGCTTGATTAAGACATTGAATTTATTTGATCACTTTCACATATTGAGACAATAATATGAGAGATCTTATGTCTTCAAATTAATTTTTTGATATCTCTATTGAATATGATAATGCATGTAAGCTCTAATACCACAAATTTACCAATAAATTGACAATAACATGAGTAATATAGGAGCCCACTTTAATGTATTATAATGTAACTATTAAATAAAAACTAAAATATTCACAATTGATAACTATTAAATATTTGAAGCCAATAAAGTTCTATGATAATTAAAAATTCCTATAAAAGATATAAACATTATAAAAGAATTGTATTGATAATATAAGGTTTTTCCTTCATAATATGTAGTCATGTGTCTCTTTGAAAAATAAAATTAACCATGAGGAGGATAATTACTATTGAAATACATGTATGGTTAATTTTATTTTAAGTAATATATCAAGAACTCTAAGATTATATTATTAAATTACTATATTTTGGATGTAAATTAAAATATATTAAATTATATATGACATAATTATATAAAATGAAAGTGATGTTAAAAAGTCTTGGAATTATACTTAATAAAAGGATAAAAATGTAAATAAAAATCAATTTGGAATCCTTTATCATCTAAATGACAAACAAATGAATTGGATTGGTTGATTAGAAACATTAAGAATAGTATGAAATTGCTAATAATACAAATAAGATTATATTATATATCAAGAACTGTAAGATTCTATTATTGAATGACTATATTTTGGATGTAAATTAAAATTTATAAAATTAAATTAATTTTTCATACAAAATTATATGACATAATTATATAAAATGAAAGTGATGTTAAGAAGTCTTGGAATTATACTTTATAAAAGGATAAAAATGTAAAAAAAAATCACTTTACAATCCTTTATCATCTAAATGGCAAGCAAATGAATTGGATTAGATTAGAAACTTTAAGAATAGTATGGAATTGCTAATAATACAAATAAGATTAAACTATTTTTTATTTGTAACTATTTTTTAATTATTGTTTGGTTTCATTTTCTTAACAATTTTCTAATTTGTTTTAAATCTTTTTAAGATTCTAAATTGTTAGATTATTATTATTATTTTCATATTTACATTTAAACAAACTAGATTATATTTATTCCTATAAGTATATTTACTATTTTTAAATAAAATATTTTCAAATTCTTGATTCTATCTTTATTTATTCTATTTATTCATTTTAAGTTTGTTCATATTGATTTGCATAAACAAGCCATTAAATTCAACTCACATAAGCTTTAATTATAACTAGGTTTTCTCTTTCATGACAAAACAACTAAAAATCTCCTTTCATTTTCCACCAAACTTTGAGTTATATGAAATCACAAAGAATTAATTTTTTTCACAAATATCATCAACGCTCATCCACGGACACAATATTTATTAAAAATTTGATTTTTTTCATTACATTGTTCTATAAATTCTATATAGTTGATTAGATTATTGCTGATTTGATTGATGGCCTTCCAAACTGGCTTCTTTGTTGGCATACAACACTAAAAAAAATAGATTTTATTGCCCAAAGTATAGGAGTGATGGCCAGCTAGTTGATTTGATTGCATGGATATGTATGGAACTAGGCATGGATGGAGAGAGGGCATTGGCGCAGTGCAAATTTTTGGCTATTTAGCCAATGCTTGGTATTTTTATATAATGAATGTCACTTACACCTACAAAAAGCAACACATTATGCAAAAATTTATTTCCAAATGACTAGAGAGTTTTTAGAAGTAGAAAACAACAAATAAAATTTATTTCATATCGTATGCTAGGGAGATACGATATACATATTGTAATTCTTCTAAATTCCAAGTACCACCAAATGTAGTTTAGCATGAGTTATTCACAACAATTTCACTCTATGCCAATGCACCTTAAACAATAGGGATTGGTGAGTATATAAATGAGTATGGAACATTCCTCATGAATTATTGTAATTCTTTTCTAGGTAAATTCTATTACAATTTTTTACATCAATATTTTGGATCACACTTTGTGATCCATTATCACGATGATACAAGAAAACATAAGGACAAAAAAGTCATCATAAAATCAAGTAGTGATTGAAAGTATTCTTAAACATGGACAATATAAAGCAAATCAATGCGAACACTATATGATCATTTATTATGCCTTTTCACTAGTGCCATGCCAATATTTCATAGACAATGAATGCATTCCAACAAAAGCAAATATAAGTAATGTCTACCTCAAATGAATGTAGTCAATAGTAGTTACTATAGTCACTATATGAAAACCTTAAATAACTCGTAAAACATAATGCAATAGCAGTTACTATAGTCCATATCTCTAGAAACCTTCAATAACTTATAAGACATAATATAGCAAGTTAGTTATTGGGTTATATGAATAAATTAATTATTTATCAGACAAAATCTGGATAAATTTCAAACAAAATCGACATAAAATTCATCACGTGAGGGCATAGAAATATCAAAATATCAGTGTCGGGTATTGGGTTGGTCGTCAATGTTAGCAAATGAGTTCAAAGTGGTGAGATTTGACTGGAATCACTATTCTTTTGTTGGAAGTGTTTTCTTAAATTACAAATTTAACAAAGGGTAAAAATGAAAATGAACAATGAAAAAGTTAATTTTACCTTATTTAACACTCTTTTTACCCTAGTTTTCACACATTTTGAACATTTTTTGCACTTGTTAATCAAATCGACCCCAAAAACACAATTCAACATCAAGTTCATCAAAATTATTTGAAAAATTCATATCATAACCAAAATCGAAACATTTTTGTAAATATTTCCCCAAACTCGCAAAAATCATTAAAAAAAAAACTTAAAAATTACCCAATTATTGATTCTCCTTCAATGTCATTCCAATTTTTCTCCCAAAGGGGCATCATCAATACACTATCAACATTAAAGATCAAAAAAATTTTGAAATCTTATAATCGGGGCATCAAGGTATCATTTTTTAAATTGGGGCACTTGGACATCAAAATAAAAAAGAATCAAACCTGGGGAATCTTGTCATCAAGGAATAAAAGTCAAAATCTTCATCATTCATCAATTTAGAGATTGTATCAAATTGAACTTTATCGCATCACTAGGGACACATCGGCTTCATCAAGATTCATATCAAGTTGATGGTCTCATGGCAAAATCTTCATGAGCCAATGACTTCATCAGACCCATATCAAGTCACTTGATCTCACCAATATTAACATCTCTAGAACTTTCTTGATAGGGGCATATCACTTTCATCAGAAACCATATCAAAGTGATAGTGTCATTATCAGGAAATCATCGAGTAATCAACTTCACTGGGAACCACATTAAGTTAATTTTCTCAAATCAAAACATCTTCAAGTGATTAGTTTCATAAGGACCCATATCAAATTGTTCATCCTTGATCAACATCAATATCTTCAATGTCATGAAAATAGTAGCCAATGTCATCAGGAACCAAATCAAATCAGTTGCGTGTTCTCATTGAAATATCTTCAATATCGTTCGAGCAGGTAATCAATTTTATCAGGCCTCATATCAAACTAGTTATGTTGGTTTCGATCATTGATCTTCTAATAAAACTTCACATCAAATGGAGACTCAGATTCAACATCATTGAATTGTGAGCAGTTTCATCAAAATTCATATCAAGTTGTTCACTCAATCCAAGAATCAACGATATCAATACTCTTGATTATTAGACATGAGGCATTAGTGATTAATCATCACATTAATCTCCTAATCAGGGGAAACATTAGATATTATTTAAATCAATGTGATGTCTACACATCTATTAAAAGAGGGGCAAATGTAATCACCTAAAATTGGTCGAGACGTCTTGAATTGAGCAAATATCCTATCAAAATAATCAAAGTGATCAAAATTAAATCAAGGATAAAAAAATTCATAATTTTGTGATTAAATCTAAAATATTTAATTACATAAGTCATCGTTAATTCAAAGATCCTAATTAATTAATTACTCTAACTATTTAATTAATTCAAAGTCAAAAATACCCATGGCTAAAGAAATTAATTGAATTGATTTAATTAATTGTCATATATTCCATGGCACACTCAAAAGGACAAAAAACTCAATTCCAACCAATGCGATTAAAGGACAAGGATTTCTCGATCAAGTTTAAATCTTAGCCACTCAATTTAAATTGAGTGAATCTTGACCACACATTTCAAACCTTCAACATTTTCTCTCCAAGTGAGAATCTATAAAACCTATAAATTTTGATCATTCATCATTCAATCATTCATTTGTGCAACTAGGTTATGCTAGATTTCCTTTTGAGAAAAATTGTATTGTGATCATCCATTTTAGTGAATTTACAACATTTTAGGATCAAATTCATATCAATCTGCAATAAATTACATTATGTAGAATCATAATCTAGCTTGCGTTGTAGGACCAATTACATAAATTAGGATTACATTCATCGTACTCATCATAATTCATCATAGTTGAATTCATGTAGATGGATTTTATGAATCTTCCATTTCATGAGTCAAATTCTCTGATCTAAATGCTAAATTCTAAGAGCGTCACTAATTAGGTCATAATTCCTCATGTCTAGGAAGCAATAAGTTGCTCTTCATTGATTTTGAATTGATTTTGATTTGTTTGTTTTTCTAACCAATAGATCTAATGGCTTATTGAGTGTTGTGTTTGTAATAATATAGGTACACAATAAAACACACACAGATTATACCTATAACAAGATGTTTTATTTACATATATATGAAATCCATGGAAATGAAGAATGAATATAGAGGCTTTTGAGCTCTGATCATAGGGATGTAGGGAAGAAAAATATAGGAAGCCATTACCTCATAAAAATAGCTTCATTGATAAAATGAAATTGAAAAGAAGAGATCAGGTTACCATACCTTCATTAAATTTTTCTTGCCATCTGAATTTCAATTTTTTTAAATTGTTTGTAACTTTAAGTGTTGTAATTTGTGCTATATATTTGATAATTAAAGATACTTAAAAAAACTCTGGGTTTCCAAGAAAAAATATGGATATGAATGAGAAAAAAGGTAACTTGCCAAAACAACTGGGAAAAAATAAAGTTAAAGTGGTTTCCATAGCCGGAAATCTAAACCCCCCTGCAAAGAGGTTGATAGTTATCTGAAAAGAAAAGGCATTTCCAGGAGCAAAGCTCCCATGCAAAGCCTATCAAATTAAATATATTGATACAATGATGATTAAGAATATCTACAATAACATTGTAATATAGCATAGTAGAGAAATCTTAACCAACAAATGCATATTAGTTTCATATTGATTATTGCACTTATTGACTTGGGATTCAACTACCATAGTTCTGATTGGTCTTTGGAGCCACACTCTATCTTCTATGTAGATTGTCGCTTATTCATTCCACCTTCAAATAATGAGAGATTTCAATTAAATGAAATAAATTTATTTTGTAGTTGTTAACCAAGATTTTTTTTTAAAAAACTATTCATATATCTCTCTAAGATGAATCATTATTAAAATAACTCATTACCCATCCTACATGCCTACATGTCTTGCAAATTGTCAAAGGAAATCATAAATGTGAATAGTTTTTGCCAACAGAGTCTCATCTCTAGATTGGAGTTAAAGGAAATGTTGGAAAATATTAATAATATTAAAATGGCAGAATCTAATAATAATAAGTTGATAGAATAAAATATTAATAGATTTTAGATCACATGCTTATGTATTGTGATTTTTGTTCTATAACAATAGAATAGAGATTTAATCTATTTTATCTTATCTTCTGAATTAATTAACAATAGATATTAGAAATATTTTCATTTTATATTTGGTTTTTGTTTCGTTAAATTAGAATAAAGATCTATTTTATTTTATCTTATAATATAGTATAATTATGAAATAATAATAGAAATAATTTTATTCTATAATGTGAATATGTTTATAAAAAGTAGAAGGAAGGTTTATTTTATCCTATAAATTAGGTAAGAAGTGATAATAAAAATAATTATATTTTATAATTTGTTGTTGTTTCATAATTTATTTATCTTTATCGATTAAAGGTTATGACCAAGTTTATGTTAATAATAAGTTCATAATATACACAATTAAAAGAAGTTTAGAATATACAAAAATTAACCACTTCTAAGAGTCTATTGAAAACCAAAACTATATGCCACTATGAGATCAAATCATTGTGATAAAAATGAGTGATCAAAGCCCCCATCTTAAGAAAGTAAATGTTACTAGATAGAGTATGTAAACCATATTTAAAAGTTGAGATTAGAAAGGTCTGAAATTCATGATATGCTACAAGTAGTTTAAATACCACATAAAAATGCAACTATTTTCCAATTTAGTCACTCAAGGATCTTATCTTGGATTCTTGTAAGAGGATGGACAACAGTTTAACTTCAACCATACCATCCATGACCATGATTCCCTCCTCCACCCAATCTAACTCCAACAATAATGACTACAATTCTCTGCATAAAAAACCTTGGATTAGCCTCTTTGTTCTTAGATCCTTCTCAACTCCTCTTTAGTTCTCAATGCTACCTCTTTGGCTATCCAGTCTAAATCCCACTCTTCTACGTAATGAGGTGGAGGGCCCTATGAATAAAAACTCTTAAGAATTCACCTTCCATGCTTCATAGTTGTAGCTCCCCTTCAATTTTAGCCACCAAAATATCTTCTATGAGGAAATCTTGAACCCATCTGATGATTTTGAGTTAGTACTAGAGGCACTTGTGATCTGATTTTTGGATATATTGATGTGGCATCATTCTTGGTATATTTTGATGCCTTATATGTTTTGAATCAATTTGAATGCTAGATTAGGGTTTAGGTTTTTCTGATAGACAAGGGGCAATCAATGATCACCTAAACCTAATCAATGGATTTTGTGATATTATAATGGCATGTATTATGTTGTGTTGATACTCTTGATTCATTTATGATATTATTTATGGGTAGATAACCCAGGTAATCTAAGTGAGTGGCTCACAATTAGGGGTTGGAGCCCTAAAGTGGCTAGCTAGGAGAACCCATTGTGAGTTGTGTAATCAAGTGATAACCTAAATAAATAAATTTGGAATGGGGGGGATAGCCCATTAAAAATATTAATTAATTCCTCTCCCATTCCGCTAGTTTTTGTAAAGGCTAGGGATGGGAGAGGAGAAGGTTCCTTATGAGATGGCACAATAGAACAACCTTGTCCCCACAAGAGGTGTTCAGTTCTACATGTGCCTACTTGGGGGTCAGGGCCTAGAGAGGCTTTCCAAGATAACCCAAGGGGTGAGGGATATGTGATGACACTCACCTAGTAGGTAGCTTATGGTTCCTACACTTGGTTTTGTGCCTCTAGTAGTCCTCCTAGTTTTGTTGTCTTTCATGATTTATGCTTGTTATGGGAAGGTTTTACCACCTTAGGTATGTCCTAGTTGTTATCTATTGTGTGGGCCTTGGTTTATATCTCCTAGTTCAAGAGAGTGGGCTAATTGGTCCCATGAGGTTAGGTTGTTAATCTTTATTAGATTGAGGTAATGTTTGTGGTTTCATGGATGATCCTCGCACATGTTCCTTTCCAAACTTGCAGTTGAAGATTTCACATGGATTAATGCTTCATGTTGAGATGTAATTGTTATAAATGTAATTATGTAATTGTAAAGTACATTCATATAATTGTAGACTCCAAAAGGATTGATTTGTAAGTGATTTAATGATATATATGTATTAATTCAAGCAATGTAAAGGGAAGGGTAATTCTAGCTAGGTGAAATTAAAAGGGAAAATATCACATTATGTAAAGTGTATGATTTATATGTGGAAAGAAAGTATTACTTGCTCATGTTACTCCCTTATGTTGAATGTTTTAACACGTGAACTAGATCTAGAATGTGTTAATATCTAAAAATAAATGATAATGTATGGTTAATTATCAAAATAATGAGCTATGAAATAGTAGATTAGTAAATGAAGTTGTAAGACGGTGAATAGTTATGTTTTCAATAAGTAAGATGATAATTTGGCTAGTAAAGATTAGATGGATGATCTATTACAAAAGATTTGATTTAGGAACATTTCTTTGGAAACTTTAAATAGAACATAGAGTAGTGTAGTTCACTTTAGTGAATGGTTAATGAACTAGATAGTGTTATTTGTTAGGGAACCTGTGTGGGACATGGGTCTGATTTAATTGTTAATTAATATTCTTATGTGTTAGAGAAATATGTTATTTATGTTATAGAGTTAAGTAAAAATGCTTTTCACTTCATTTTAGATGTTTAAGAAAAAAAATTACTTTCTTCTTTAGTGGTTAGAAGCCTTGTCCTTCTGAGTTCCCTGTCAGGGCGTTACATGATCTTATTTTCTCAATTACATTTCTAAAATTTTAGAACAAATAATTCATGTGAAATTTTTATATGCATATTTTAAGTATAATATACTAGACTTTTTTTTCATGCTTATATATACCCAAATCCATTGGGTAAAAGCAAAATAAGTTGTCACCCTTTTATAAAGGAAAAGGCTAACAAAATCAAAGTTGTTCAACTTCAATATTATAAAAATGACATTTATGTTTGGAATTTGAAGATGATGTAAACTAATTAAATGTGTTAAAATGGATGAAGTTTATGATTAATATTTTTAATAATTTTTTTGAATAAGAATTGATATTTTTTTTTAATTTTTAAAGATGATTTTTTCAGTTGCTGAAAAATTAGGGGTCTAGTTCCCACCAAAAAAATATATGTAAATAAATATTTTTTCCCCTAATTTCAAAATATGTTATAGATGACATGTATATAGCTAGTGCATGAAGAAATAAAAATTAGTTTGTGACCTATATTTTCTCTTTTATAACAATTCAAATTCCAACTCACATAAAATTGACAGTTTTAATCTCCCACCATATTTTTCATAACAAATCTATCCCAATCAAAAAAAGAAATATATATCTGGAAGAGGACTCTCTCCTCTAGTGCACCATATATTTTTCAAATTTATTTAATATGATTTATTAATTTTTTCTTTCTCTGAATCAACATCTCCTTGAGTGTTAGAATATCTACTTGCAATATTTTTTAATTACAATAGACTATGTTTAATTAAAACACTATAAAATCTATATGAGGATATCCTTGACTTTGATCTCTACCAAAGGTTTTTTTTCTTTTTTAAATATCATTAAAAAGATTAGGAGTTATTGAAATGTCACTTTTCTGAAATGATTTTATTTCTATGGTAATTGGACCCAAAGTGGTATAAAACATGCATTTAATAGACATTTTCAATTGGAAAAGTTAAAGCACTTATCTAACTTAGCTAGAATGAATCTAGCTAGATCATATGTTTGACCAAAATTAATTTTTAGTTAAAAATACTAAAATTCAGTTGTGTTGATAAGTTAGCCTAAAAGGTGACACCTAATTATGCTTTTACCCCATTGCCATTAAGTAACGTAGCACAATATGATTGAAAATTTTGAGTGATAATTTTTTTTTAAATGTTTTCTACTAACTTTTAAAGTTTTTGATCTAATTGTTGGATATATTTGGTTGAGACTAAAAGAGAGGGGCTAGGAGCATATATCTAGCACCCTTAGAGGTACTTTTTAGGTATAATTTGAAGCCATGACATGTTGCATTGTAAAAATGGAGAAAAAAAGATATGGTATTAATTTAAAATCTTTATAATATTTTTCTAAAAGTCAAGGATAATAGTTGAATTTGGGATTTAGATATATGAATTATATTATAGCAGATCCTCATGGGCTTGCTAAGTTTATTTTGGCTAGTAGCCACTACTCAACATTTTTAGCAGGAATTTGTGGAGCTAGTGGCCCTATTCATAGCAAAATTTCCTGCTTATTTTTAAGCATCACTCTTAAATGATGTTTTAAATAAAAAAAATTAACAATATTTGTTGCAAATAAAATTTAGAGGCAAAATTTTAGACAAATAAAAAAGAGAAAAAAAATGGAGAAGAAAAATTTAAGACAAATAAAAAAGAGAAAAAAATGGTGAAAACATGTGACATTTTTCCAATAAATAGTTGTTGCCTATTTTTAGCCCCCCTTTTTTTCAAAGCTTACTTTTGATTTCTAAGCAATTGTTGCTCCATTAAAATAGGGAAAGATTCCAATTTATTCTTTCCCCCAAATAAAAAATTCACAGGGGAACACTTCAGTTGCTTAAATTTAAGCAAAATTTGTGCATAAGCAACTGCATGGGGACATAGGGTTAGTTTATATTATAATATTTGGTGAATGGTTTTGTTCATTAGTTGTGCTATTCATAGAATGATTAGTGAATAGGTTGTTCAATATTTTAAGCAATAATTTTTTTATAAATAGATTTTTGTTATTTTCTTTTCAAATATTATTGGTTATTGAGCTTTGATGCAAAGTTAATTATGAGTTCATTATTTATGAACGTGCTACTCTCTCTTTAAAAAAGTAAAATTGTATGAATTAAAATATTTCATATTATTTTGAAATTATAGCATTAAAGTATCATTAGTTTTAGATAAGTGTAAGATAAGAGGTCTATTCTTATTCAAAAATTAAGTGTTTTTCTAGAAAATCAAAGTTTGTTATAATTGGAATAAAAATTTGAAATATTTACACATAATCTTAATAAGATCTAGAAATATATGTATGATATTCTATCTAGTTTTCAAATATGTAACTTATTTTGATATCTTAATGAAAAAAGTTGATTTTGAATAAAATGTAAAAAAAAACATTTTTTAAAAGTCTTATATTTCCAACCAAAAAATTTATGTGTATGACCAATATAATTTTACCCAAATGGAAATATTGTTTAATTTATTTTGGAGAATGATGTATATTATAGTGAATTTTGGTCAAATATTTTTCATAAATTTTAAATATATATATTTAGTTAATATTTTATTCCCTAATTACTATTCCTAAAAACCCCTTTATACAAGCAACTGTTGAAAACTACAATTGAAACAATTGTTATATTGTCATTGATGTCAAACCTTAACTAGTAAGATAATTGCTATCTACGAGAGTACCATATCTTTTGATTGATGAAGAGGATTTGAAAAGAGGAGATAACAAGAGAACCTAAGCAAATGTTGAGTTATGTGATACTTCAATGGGTACTTGATTAGTTGGCATATTGACAAGATAATGTATTATTTATATTTAACACCAAGTGAAGAAGAAAGATTGGAAACATAGGCTTAACCAAAAAAAAGTGAAGAAATCTAGTTTAAGCCGAGTGATGTTAGTGTCGACCAAGCACTAGTATATGCCAAGAAAATCTAGTGTTGACTAAACATCAGTAATTGTCGAGTGACAGATAATTGTCGAGAAGAAAAAGAATAGTGATGACCGAGATACACAGTAATGATGAGGAGATGAACATAGTATTGGGTATATGCACAAAGATGGGGGACCAAAAAGGTGCCACTTTTCTTTTTGGTCCCGCATCGACCATAGTGAGTATGCACTAAAGCGCATGCACCCTATAGGGCACACGTCCTATGGCTTGGGTTGCCCAAGCCTTAGGATTGGGCAATCTAAACCATAGCGTGTGCACCCTATAGGGTGCACGCACTTTTTAAAAATAATAAACCATAGCACGTGCACCCTATAGGGCATACATGCTTTGTAAAAACACTATAAAGTGTTTACTGCATTTGGGAAAGCTCATTTTCTTTCCACAAACCCACATTTGTAGCTAAAAAGGGCTTCCCAAGCACGTACACTGAATCCCTTTTCTTGTTCAATTCATTCCATGTCATTTCTTTTCATTCATCCATCAATTTTCATATAGAATGGCTCCACGATGTCATCAAGCTCGATCTGAAAGAAGAGGTAAGTGTTTTTATAGCCCATGCCTCTTATTTATATTAAAATTTTAGTTTTGAAGCAATTTGTTTTGTTAAAATTTGTTTTCTTAGATTTTATGTGTAATTAAGATTTTAAAATCTAGTTTTTTTAATTGCCAAGAAGAAATGATTCCCTGAACAAAACCCTCAACCAAACCCTCCATCTCCTCATGAAGAAATGAATGAAGAAACAAATGAAGAAAATAACCAAGAAAATAAACCTCAACTACATCCACCAATCGAGAAACCTCCACCTGAAACACAAGAAAATTTGATCAACCAAATTGAAAGAGGGAAAAAAGAATTATAGTCTTTAATTAGGAGGTTAAAAGATTCTATTGGTACAAATCCTGGAAGGGAAAGACTTGCAAAATCATTGGAAGAAATCTTGACCCACGTAGGCTTGATTAGTGGGCAAATTAATTTATGGAGGGATAAAAGAGAAGAACAAAAACAATATTATGCAAATAAATTATCTTATGCGGACATAAAAAAAGAAACAAATCACAAAAGATGACATTTGCAAACTCTTTAAAAAACTAGGGGACACAGATACTCTTAGAACTACAACAAGGAGGTTCCCAATTCATTAGTGCTTAAATGAAGACATTAAAAACAAATTTTGGGAGAGATGGTGGATGGTCTTTGATTCCCCTCCCTGTAACAATCATGAGGTTCCTATATATTTATTGAGGAAACTCTATTGCGAGTGTGTACTCAAGGAGGTGCCAAATTATTTTGACTATCTAGATTCTCAGAGTAGAGGCAGGGGGTCATCATTTGATAGAGCGAGGGCACATCATGACCCTAATGCACCTAGGGTTCCTATTAGCAAGCTACAGGTGGATCATGTTAGTATTCCTTATGTTGTTAAGGAACATGTAGAGGTGGACACACTAGGCACGATTAGTTCTCTAATAGAGACTCTCATTCAGTGTACAATTCCTTTAGTTGAGGGTGACCATGGTAAATCTTCAAGGGGGCATGTCATGTGGATCCTTGTGCACATTTGGTACTACTAAGAGAGAGGAAGAGGATCCTAGAATGCTGACTGATGATTTTCTAAATATGATATTTGGCATTGACACACAGGTAAATATTTCCAAGTTCATTAAATTACTTTGATCATATTTCATTTATAAAAGAATAACTAATTAATTTAGTATCTATTGATTATGATCAAATTTCAGGGCAAGAGTGTCTGTGGCGGTGGCAGTGGAAATGATCCTCTTGTCCCCTTCTACACATCATCGTCAATTCCACAAGTATGTATCAAATAAAACATTTTAATTAATATATTTGATTATTATGTAATTATATAAATAATTGTATCATAACTTATTGTGCATGTGCTTTAGTTCACTTGTGGACCATCGACATTCACAACAGACAGCGAAGGGCATTGTGCCACTTTCCTTGAGGTATCTTTATTTGCATGTTAATTTGATTTACTTGATTATATTTAATTAATAAATGAATGAATAACTAAATTACTAGACAAATTATGATCAAAATCCAAAGGCAAAGTGGTCATTGCAGTGATCACATTCTTTCACCTAGCTTTGTGATGTCATCATTGAGTCCATAGGTATATATGTAATAATGCATTATAATTAACATGTCAATAGTACGTTCTTATATGAATGGTTATCTTGTAATTTTCCATGTACATGTGCACTAGTTGAATGTTGGAGCTTCAACATCAACACCGTACACCGAAGGACATGGTGGAACCTTCATGGAGGTATCATTTATTCATTAGTAGGGTTGTAAAAAATATATGTAATCTTGATAACTACATAATACTTTTGTTGTTTCATTTTCAGTTATTGACATCAAAGACTCCTCCTTTTGTTCGTGATACTTTGGATCATGGAGTAGCTGCAGCAGTAGCTAGTTCTGAAGCACTGACTAAGGTATGAAAGAGATCACTTAAATTTTAATTGTTATTTTAATAGTTTGTATTGAATTTTATAATGATATTCATATATGTATTTTAATTATTATTTTGATCATTGTTGTAGGGACTTATTACTCCAAATCATCAGCATGCGCCTTCGGTGGATGTACATAGTGACTATTTGCTAGTGGTAAGCGAATATTCTATTTTGTGTCATTGTATAACTCAATTTTGATGTATATTAGTTATTGATGCTTAAATTTTTTTTATCAACTCGAGCTACAAAAGAGTCTAGACATATTTTTTGTATATTGTATAAGTGATACATTGTACATCCATTTGGCTTTGAGGAAGATAGTTTAACTGTATTGAATATATTCAATGTATGACATTATTGGACATATATATTTGGCTTCATGCCCTACGAATATATGTTTTTTATGTTTTAGGTATGGAATTCATGTGTTTGGTGTATTGATGTATACTAATTTATGTTTATGTGGATGTCTTATGCTTTTTAAATTTCCCATGCCTTATAGTTATGCTTGTATGTTTATCGGTGTATGTTGTTATTATATGATTTATACTTTATTAGAACATGAATGTGATGCACAGGTGGTGTGTAAGACACTCTAAACCTGTACCCTTATAGAAATACAAGAACAATTAGTAAAAAATGAGAAAATATTCTCACATCAAACATCCTTCATAAGGATCCACTATCTAGGCTTCACCCAATGCACTTGCATTCATTGGCTCCAAACTATCAAACTATCATTCTAGGACTACTCCTAGTAACCTTCACCAGTCATAAAATGGCATTTTTCTCCACATCTTCCCAAAAGACTTCAAAAAATAATCAATGATCTAGATACCCTTATGGAAGTTTTAAAACATATCCCAAATGTGACCCAACTTGTTTTGAGACAAACTACTTTAAAATTGCTGACTTCATTTTGCTAGAGAGGCCTAATTCACCCATTTAACAACTCTTGCCTCCAGTCTATACAACTCTTGTCTCCAGTCTGTACAACTCTTGCCTCTAGTCTATACCATCTAAAATAGAAGACCTCCAAGCACTTAAATAAAGTCCTATTGATGCAGAGGTGGTGTGTATTAATCTCTTTCCCATACCTTTATTGTATTCTATCAAATGGTGAGATAACTTCTCACTTCAAATGTCCCCTCAAGAACTCACCTTCTAGGCTGCCCCAAATGCACCTAGAGCCTTCCATGCACAAAATATTCACATAGGTCTTCCATCTTTATTCTAACCCATACAACATCTTATCATGGTCTAGACACCATGTTTCACCAACCCACCAAACTTGGACAACCTATGCTCTTAGCCACTAAACCCTTGTTTCTAGGATCATACACCTAGGGTCTATTCAAAGAGACCTTCATAATCATCTCCAGACTAAACCAATTGTTCTAACACTTCAATATGTCCCCATACATAAATAATCCATCACTAAACACTTCCATTCTCAATGAAATCACCTTTCATTATGACAAGTGTAAGACTGGCCTCCCTCAATCAGCAAATTGCCACCATTTTTGGTTCTCCAAACACACCTTTCCAAATCCCTGCATATGATTAGTATGATACAAGGATAATGCTACATTTTTTTACTCTCCCACAAATCATAGTGACCATAGGGGTGGGAGAGTCACAACATTTTCAAGGCTTTAGACCCAAAATATGACTGTACCCTAAACCAGTCCCGATTCCAAGAACACCAGTTTATTCCTAGACTTCAATACCAATAAAAACACATCAATTATTGCATGAATAAGTAAACACAATTAAAGGAGTATCATTACATCAAAACCACTCCAAAAACACATTACAAATGATCATTAGAACTTTTTGTTCCCTAACTGTACCCACAAGACAATGAACAATATGCAGAGAAAAGTTTATTTTATTAAATGAAAACTTCTTACAATGCTTCCTCGATACACATCCATCTCCACATGCTTCCAATACTCACCTACTCCTCATAAAATAAGCCTTTCAAGGCCGGTTTTACCCTGCACAACCATAACAATTAGTTACAATGATTGTTACCGGTTAGTTACTTGTTTAGTTGGTTGTCTAGTTGTCAACTTCGACAACATTCCATCTCTTAGGCATGTATAACATTGCCTTGAACCTTTTAAAGGTTTAACTTACCTTTAAACACCCTAACACACTAAAAACCCTCATACAAGCCTTACTAGGTCAGTTTTGCAAACATGGGCAAATCACACATGTTGGCACTTCTTAGTGCATTTACAACATTTAAAGGTTCTAGTGGCCAAATTACATTCATTATAGACCTTATAGGTCTTTAGATCACTCTACTAAGCTAGGATCAACATAATGACCCCTAACGACCCCCCTAGGTGCACTTTGACCTTATAATGTTATTCATCTCTTATTACATGCCTTTATACATTTAGGCTTTTAATATTGTATAGCATAAAATTTCAAAATGGACCACAAGCCCTTTTGCATCTAAATACATTTTTGCACTCATCCTCTTGCTCGCACCTTGAGGGACACTTTGGCCCGGAGTGGTCGGCGGTGTTTGAATGACTGTGTGTACCAAATAAGGTTGTCAGTAGCATTTTCCAGGCCATTTAGAGCTATTGGAACAAACAGTTTGATGCTATGACCGACGGTTTGAAAGATACGCAATGTTGCCCATTTCAACTGAGGAACACTGTGAGTTTTGACATTGACCAAGAATGTGTTTTCAAATATAAAAAAACTTGAATCTCTAAAAACTGAGATAGGTTATTGTAGGCCTCAGTAGCACGGTCCTATAGCACCTAATAGTTTGATGCTACCTCGTACAAGCTCCAAGATATGACCTCGTAAAGATCATCAATTTCATGTTGAAGGGACCTTGAGTGACATTTTGGCCCGGAGTGGTCGGCCGCATTCGCGTGACTGTGTGTGCTAAACAAGGTTGCCACTAGCATTTACCTAGCCATTCGGAGCTATTGGAACAAATGGTTCGATGCTACAACCAACAGTTTGAAAGATATGCAATGTTGCCCATTTCAACTGAGGAACACTTTGAGTTTTGACATCGATCAAGAATGTGTTTCCAAATATAAATGAACTTGAATCTATAAAAACTGAGATAGGTTATTGTAGACCTCGACAACACGGTCATGTAGCACCTGATGGTTTGATGCTACCTCACACGAGCTCTGAGATATGACCCCATAAAGATCATCAATTTCATGGTGAAGGGACCTTGAGGGACACTTTATCCCAGAGTGGTCAGCGGTGTTCAAGTGATTATGTGTGCCAAATGAGGTTTTCACTAGTGTTTTCCCATCCATTTGGAGCTGTTGGAACAGACGATTTGATGCTACGATCGACGGTTTGAAAGATATGCAATGTTGTCCATTTCAACTGAGGAACACTTTGAGTTTTGACATCAACTGAGAATGTGTTTCCAAATATAAATGAACTTGAATCTCTGAAAACCAAGATAGGTTATTGTAGGCCTTGGCAACGCGGTCTCATAGCACCTGACGATCTGATGCTACCTCGTACAAGCTCTGAGATATGACCCCATAAAGATCACTAATTTCATACTAAAGGGACCTTGAGGGACACTTCAGCCTAGAGTTGTCGATGGAGTTCGAGCGACTATGTGTGCCAAACAAGGTTTCCACTAGTGTTTACCCAACCATTCAGAGTTGTTGGAATAGAAGGTTCAATGCTACGACTGACAGTTTGAAAGATACACAATTTTGTCCATTTCAACTAAGGAACACTTCGAGTTTTGACATCGACCAAGAATGTCACCAAATATAAATGAAGTTAAATTTCTAAAAACTAAGACACATTATTGTAGGCCTTGACAACATGGTCTCATAGCACCTAATGGATTGATGCTACCTCACATGAGCTCCAAGATATGACCCCATAAAGATCATCAATTTCATGTTGAAGGGACCTTGAGGGAGACTTTGGCCCAAAGTCATCGGCGGCATTCGAGTGATTATGTGTGCCAAATGAGGTTGCCACTAGTGTTTACCCAGCCATTCAGAGCTATTGGAATAGACAATTCGTTGCTACGAATGACGGTTTGAAAGATATGCAATATTGTCCATTTCAACTGAGGAACACTTCAAGTTTTGACATCGACCTAAAATGTGTTGCCAAATATAAACAAACTTAAATCTCTGAAAATTGAGATAATTTTTTGTAGGCATCAGCAACACGGTCATGTAGCACCTAAAGGCTCGATGCTACCTTGCACAAACTCTGAGATATGACCCCATAAAGATCATCAATTTCATGTTGAAGGGACCTTGAGGGACACTTCGACCCAGAGTGGTCGGCAACGTTCGAGCAACTATGTGTGCCAAATGAGGTTGCCACTAGCATTTACCTAGCCATTCAGAGCTGTTGGAACAGATGGTTCAATGCTACAACTGATGGTTTGAAAGATACACAATGTTGTCCATTTCAACTGAGGAAGACTTTGAGCTTTGACATCGACCGAGAATGTGTCACCAAATATAAATGAACTTGAATTTCTAAAAACCAAGATAGGTTATTGTAGGCCTCGACAACACAGTTTTGTACCACCTAACGACTTGATGCCACCTTGCACGAGCTCCAAGATATGACCCCGTAAAGATCTCTAATTTCACACTAAAGGGACCTTTAGGGACACTTCAGCCTAGAGTCATCGATGGCATTTGAGTGACTGTGTGTGCCAAACGAGGTTGCCACTAATGCTTACCCAACCATTTAGATCTATTGGAATAGATAGTTCGATGCTATGACCGATGGTTTGAAAGATACGCAATGTTGTCCATTTCAACTGAGGAACACTTCAAGTTTTGACATCGACCAAGAATGTGTCACCAAATATAAATAAACTTGAATCTCTAAAAATTGAGGTAGATTATTGTAGGTCTCGACAACATGGTCCTGTAGCACCTGACGGCTCAATGCTACCTCACACGAGCTCCGAGATATGACCCTGTAAAAATCACCGATTTCATCCTGAAGGGACCTTGAGGGACACTTCGGCCCGGAGTGGTTGATGGCATTCAAGAAACTATGTGTGCCAAACAAGGTTTCCAATAGCGTTTACTTGGCTATTTGGAGCTGTTGGAACATACGGTTTGATGCTACAACCGACGATTTGAAAGATACGCAATGTTGTCCATTTTAACTAAGGAACACTTCAAGTTTTGACATTGACTAAGAATGTGTTGCCAAATATAAACGAACTTAAATCTCTAAAAATTAAGATAGGATATTGTAGGCCTCGATAATGCAGTCTCATAGCAACTAACGGCTTGATGCTAACTTGCACGAGCTCAGAGATATGACCCCGTAAAGATCATTAATTTCATGTTATAAGGACCTTGAGAGACACTTTGGCCTAGAGTTGTCGGTGCTGTTCGAGTGACTATGTGTGCCAAATGAGGTTTTCACTGGCATTTACCCAACCATTCAGAGCTATTGGAATAGACAGTTTGATGCTATGACTAATGGTTTGAAAGATACGCAATGTTGTCTATTTCAACTGAGGAACACTTTAAGTTTTGACATTGACTGAGAATGTGTCGCCAAATAAAAATGAACTTGAATCTCTGAAAACTAAGATAGGTTATTGTAGGCCTCAACAACATAGTCCCATAGCACTTGATGGATTGATGCTACCTCGTATGAGCTCTGAGATATGACCCTGTAAAGATCATCAATTTCATATTGAAGAGACCTTGAGAGACACTTCGGCCCAAAGTGGTCGGCAGTGTTCAAGCGACTATGTGTGCCAAATGAGGTTTCCACTAGTGTTTACCCAGCCATTAGGAGTTGTTGGAATAGATGGTTTGATGCTATGACCAACGGTTTGAAAGATATGCAATATTGTCCATTTCAACTAAGGAACACTTTGAGTTTTGACATCGACCGAGAATGTGTTGCCAAATATAAATGAACTTGAATCTCTAAAAATTGAGATAGGTTATTGTAGGCCTTAGCAACATGGTCCCATAGCACTTGACAAATTGATGCTACCTTGCACAAGCTCTGAGATATGACCCTATAAAGATTGCCAATTTCATGTTGAAGGGACCTTGAGGGACACTTCGACCTGGAGTTGTCGGTGGCATTCGAGCGAATATGTGTGCCAAATGAGGTTTCCACTAGCATTTACCTAGCCATTTAGAGCTTTTGGAACATATGGTTTGATGATATGACCGATGATTTGAAAGATACGCAATGTTGTCCATTTCAACTGAGGAACACTTCGAGTTTTGACATCGACCGAGAATGTGTCGCCAAATATAAATGAACTTGAATCTTTGAAAACTAAGATAGGTTATTGTACACCTTAGCAACACAGTCTCATAGCACCTAATGGCTTGATGCTACCTTGCACAAGCTCTGAGATATGACCCCGTAAAGATCATCGATTTCATGCTGAAGGGACCTTGAGGGACACTTCGGCTCAAAGTAGAGTCTAAGACCAGTGAATTAAAATATTTGCATAAAACATGATTTAGATTGGTCTATGATGTAAGGATGTTTCCTTGGTTATTATTTATCTTTCCACGAATTCATTTTAGTGTTTTTATTATATTTAAGATAGAGAAAATTACTAGAGTTCTTGACACTAACTAGATTTGGGGTCACAGTCAGTGATTGGGATTGATGGATAATGTTGGAGAGATCACTGAATGAAGGAGTTTGTTGTGTGAGGAGAGCCTTGTTTGGCACTAGTCATTTTGGTGAGTGTAAATCCTTAAGAGTTGATGTTTTTATGGTGGATTATGGATTTTGGGATCCATGCTGATGTGTTTGATCAACTAGTTTGATCTGGAAGAAGTTGTAAGGTTCCATTTGTGTAGGCCCTAGTTGTTTGGGAAGTTTGAGAGAAAAAGGTTGATTTGTGACTGATGAGGGCTACTAGCCTAAATGGTGCAAGAGCATCAAGGTCAAAGGTAGGAACCAAGGAGTGCACCAAGGTCACTGATAGATCCTTGGGTGGAGTTGAAGACAACATGGCCTTCAAGGGTCATTGGACAATGTAATAGACCAATAATGGTCATGCAATGATATCTTGATCATATATTGATCATATTGTAATGAGATCAAGGATGTAAGTCTTAATGGCATTTATAAGGATAAAGTGTACCTAGGAATTATTAGGAGTCATTATGTTGATCCTAGGGTATTTGAATTAGTTAAGGACCTATAAGGTCAATTATATTTGTGTTAAGGCCAATAGAGCCAACCAAATGATGTAAAAGCACTTGAAGTGCTAAAACATGGCATTTGCCTATATTGGTAAGATCTAGCCTATAAGACCTAAAGTAAATACATTGTTGTGTTTACTATTTACATTTCCATGCATTTGAATCATTATTTTATTTGCTAAGAAGGTGAAGGAATAGACTAGGCATTGAAGGCACAGTCAGCGTTTGGATTTGTAACCAGCATAATGAAGTGACTCTCCCACCCCTATGGTGACTGTAATTGGTGGAAGAGGTATAATAATTTAATATATATTTGTAATGGAATCTTCTTATGTATGGAAATGGACTAATGGAATTCAAAGATCACTAATTGTTGAAGTTTACTATATGGACTAGTGCCCTGATTTGGCACTAGTTATTATGGGAGTGAATGCACTTAAGGTTGGAGGTTTTTGGTGAAGGAACATGAATGTTCATATCCAATATGGTGTGTGAGAATTATTGGATCAATTTGGAGAGGGTTGTGGAGGTCTTCTTGAATAGACCCTAGGTTTATGACCCTAGGAACAAGGGATTTTTGGTGAGAGAATCTAGTGAATGATGGAACCTTAAAAATTTGAAAATAATATGTTTTAAAACCTTGTGCAAGATTGTTTCATGCCTTGAAGTGTAGTGGACAAGTAGAAATCTGATTTTTTTTTTATGGGAGGCTAATTACGCCTAGTTTGTGGGTGCTAGTGTAGTAGATCTGGCCTTTGGTCCAAAGGAACTTACCTTGAGCCTTAGGGAGGATTTAAAGGATCCAAAAGGGTATCTAGATCACCCTTTAGTTTCTAGATTTGTTTGGGAGATTTGGGAGTAAGGGACTGATTTAATACTAGTGAAGGCTACAAGCCTAGAAGGGCTATATGAGAGTATTGGTGGAAGTTGAGTAGACCAGAGTGAGTGGGATGTTGAAACATGGTAAATAAACCATAATAAGATGATATGTGATGTTAGGATCAAGGTGATAATCCTAGTTGAATTTTTGACATGATGGAGGCATTAGGTGCACTAAGTGGCCCAGGATGGAGTTGGTGCCAAGAGAAGTTGGAAAGGAAATGAGGAAGTTTACTTGTTCAACGTGGTTGTGGGATTGATTAACAAAATTTAGAGTAATCTATTTTTTCCTTGAGTGAAACTAATTTCTTGAGTAGATTCCAAGTTGCTTGTAGAATCCTCAAGTTGAATTGGTCTATTTAGTCCAATGAACCAATTGGATCTGCCCTACCCTTGATTGTCTCAAGTATTACCTCATGGTCTTACTCACAAACCTTCCAAAGAATTTTATTGTGTGGTCTTCCCCCATATCTGATCAAGTGGATATTTGATGCAACGATGAGGTTTGAATAATGAAGAATCTTTCTATGTGTCTCCCAATCCTCGAACAACCACAACCTAGGGTTCTTCATAGCATACCGCCTAAAACATATACCAATTACAACCACTGCTCCTATAGGGTATTCTAATTCTTCACCATCGATAACTAAGTGATCTAATTTCTTTTTTTCCTCAACACAATGACACAAATAATAATATGTCCCTTCTTCATTATCTTCAGGAGCAATAACAACAAAAACATGGTCTGTAATGATATAAACATAATGAGGATATTAGTTTACTAAATATTTATGATAAAGTACTAAATTTGAGATTATTTGTATGTGAAAAATTTACCTAGTTGTACTAGATTAGATAAGCAATCAAAGTTAATGGATGATTCTATTTCTATCAGTTGTAGTGATTCATGGGGATGATAGGAGGTAAGTGGGCTCAAAATACATGTATACCATTTGTCAACCCATTCCTTTGACTTGCACCCATCCCAATCTTCATCTACACATGATGAACAAAAGCATGTCATATGTCGTGTGTGGATACTCCATGAACCTGCATTACAAATTCTAAAAGAGTGTAGCTCACTCGATCCTATCAGTGTACAATGATCCTCATATGGTGCAATGTTAGTTTTATCCATCAACCAAAAAAATCTACGAACCGTAGACTCACCTTCATTACCTAGATCCATTGTAGCATTACACCACTGGACAATACATCCTGCATCTAACAATGTTGCTTGCTCTTTGTACTTTAATTCTTCATGTGCCAAGGCTCATTTAATACATGCACCTGCACCATCGTGCTCTCCCTTTCCATGACTGGCCTCTATGAAATTCCACATATATTGAATTCCAATAATCTTATGCATCCTACACAACCAATAAAACATCTAAAAATTCTTGAATTGTGATGCACAATTATCTAACCATATGATATGTCGATGATATTTTATGCCCCTGTTAGCCAAATGACCGTAAAATAGTTGAAAGTAACCATGTATAAACTCTGTAAAATGTGAGCGATCATCGCTGATATAAAAATGATACTCTCTTAATAACTTCTTGTTATCCTTTGTACTATCAGGTGAATGCATGAATGCTATATGAACAAATATAGCAACTTGTTGAGAGCTATAATACTTTGCTTGCACCTCATTATGTGGTTGTAGTGTGTAGTTCTCTACAAAGTCCACAACTGAAACAATGGTATCAAGTGGGAATGTGTCCTTGCACAACTTGAATTGCATATCCAACCATCGCACTCTATGTGTATGCCTTGCATACTCATAAATAATTTTTTGACAAAAAATGTCCATGAACTGATACACTGGAATTTTTTCAATTACTAAATCACATATTTTAGCCTTTTTTCCATCTTTTAGATTGTATGTCACAGTCTTATATTTTCCAAATTCCACTATTTCATTACCGATTGCATGCATACTCTCCATATGTTGACAAATTGGCAAATGTCGCAAACCTCCACAATCTATGCATGTACCATTCAAGCATGAGAGCTTGTAAAATTGTTGACCATCCACTCTTTCACATAAAATGGTAGATATTAATTCCCCTGAAGATCTAGATGGGACATTTATGTTACAATCCTACAAAATATTGTTAGAGTGCAAATCTACACATATATTCTTATAAACTTCAAAATGTTTAGAAAATTCAATATGTACCCTACAACAACAAGTTGTGCGTGTGTGATTTATCTTCACATAAAAAGGTTCAAAATATCTTTGTCTAATTTTAATTTGAGGATACATATGCATAAATTTTGCAAAGAATTGTGTCTGAGTTGAATCCAAAAAATGTTTTGGATGTGGAACACGAATTTGACTACCAATCATCCTTCTTACAAAATCTCTTTGATTAGGAGATACCCGTGTGTTATTCTTCCAAAAATATTCAATCAAATATTTCAAAGCTTCAACAATTGCTTTATCTTTTCGTGGTAGTCTACCAAAAAATGTCCATAACTCATTGCTATTTGGATCTTCCACTCTTTGACACCTTCCCAGGACTCTCATTAGAGACTTTCTACTTATTTTCAATATTTTGCTTGTCTTTCTAATGAGTCAAGATTTCTTCACTTGAGTGATTACTATTGTTGATGTAAGTACACATCGTGTGATATTACTATCTTTCATGCATGATGTAGAACCCACACTCTCATATGTAGTCATTAGATTCTTTACAATATATTTTTCACTTGACTCATCCATTGTTCTTAGCCCAAGAATCTTCATGATGGGCCTAAATTTCAGATTTCTCATCATTTCAATAAATAGTTGACATCTTCCTATCATGTTTAAATTCTCAAAAAATGATCTGCAAATTGTAATATCCCAAAAATGGGCTATAAGTTCATTAACCTCTTATATCATCAAATCGAAAAAAATCAACATCAAAGTCCTAACCTAAGGCACATCTGAACATTATCGAATCCTAATTGATTATCTTAAATTCTGCATCGGGGAATATTCCTAGTAATATTCCTATTTATCATAATTATCTTTAATTTTATGATTATTTGGCGATAAATCGCATTTATCGTAAAGTTTGATTAATTGAATAGTCTTCATATTTAATTAATTAGATTTAATTTTGCCACTTAATTATTTAATTATATTTAATTATATTTATTCCTAAGTATTATTATTTAATTTGATAATAAATCAAAATTCCTATTATTAATTGATTAAATTCTTATTTAATTAATTAAAGCAAGTTGTCATTTTTTAATAATATTATTTTTTGAATAAAAGTTTGATTTAAATTATCGATTAACCCATAAATCAATTATTTATTTTCAAAATTAGTTAAGTTGAGAATAAATCATTTTTATTATTTATTTAATTTATGAATTACATGTGCACAATCAAGAAACAGTTAAACTCCAAATTAGAAAATCAATGCAAAGTGTTGACTTTTTAGAACTCAACATCCTTTTGGAGTTCAAAAAGCTGATCTAAACTCTAATTTGAGTTAAAAATCTATTTTTGCATGTTTTTGTGAATTAAATTATCTGTTATTTAAAAATAACTCAAAAATCAAGCTGAGTTATTTGAGTGATTTATGGCTTTTTCTCATGCACCTCCAAAGCCCTGGATTTCTATAAAATCAAGGCTCAGCTCTTCATAATTCATCTCATATTTTTGCACAATCACGTTGGAGAATTGGAATTGGGAGAATCAAAGCTTATTGTGAATCAAGGCTATTGTGAGATCAATTTGTTTTTGTTTTTTTACATTCATTTAGATTCTTTTTTATATTATTGTTAGATCAATTCATAGCATATCAATTTTCCATATTAGCATAGATTCCATATCAAGTTTTCATATCATTGCATAGAAAATATCAAAAATATAGATTAATTGCATTCATATTTCATATCTGGATCAATTGCATTCAAATCCTTCGTTTAGGTGTCGTCTAGGTCACTGATCTCGATAACAATCTGAGAACATTAATCTCGCACCTACTAGAAGGCAGTAAATCACTTGGTTAGATTAGATTTTAATTTTGCATGATTTGATTATAGCTAACCTCTAATGTTTTACTGAAGTGTTGTGTCTACAGATCAAGTACAATTTTCACACACACATTTTTGGCGCCCACCGTGGGGCCCTGAAATGGGTTTCCCTTCATTTCTATCAATTTTCTATCTTTTGAGGATAAGGGTTTCAAGGATCCAGGTATACTCTATAGGACGTTATTTTTTGTTTCTTTTTTGCCTGCAAAAAAGAAAAGAAAAAAAAATTTGGCACTTTTTTATCAAAACTATGATTTTTATCATTCTGTCTGTACTTTCATACATCTCTGTATGAATTATCACGTGAGATTTCACACTGTGTCACGCGAGATTTCACACTATGTCACGCAAAATTTCACTGGTATCATTATTTTTTTTGTGCATGAAAAATCACTTTCTCGCATGAGATTGTACTTCCTCACGCGAGATTTCATCCTTTGTCACACGAAATAGTGTTTCCTCACGCGGGACCGCATCCTGACTCGCGCGAGATTTCATCCTTTATCGTGCGAAATAGTGTTTCCTTGCACGGGACCGCATCCTGACTCGCGCGAGATTTCATCCTTTGTCGCGCGAAATAGTGTTTCCTCGTGCGGGACTGCATCCTGCCTCGCACAAGATTTTTCTACAGAGGCACAAAATTTGCATATTTGTACTTTCAGATTATTGATTTCTAACGCTTACATTTTGCTATTGATTTGTCTTGATTTTGTACTTTCAGACATGTGCTAAATTCTGGATTGCAGAGCGTTGGACCTAAGGTATTCTCCTTCATCTATTAACATTTCAATTTGGACTTAAAATAAATCTCTTATGTGTCTGGCTTGTGTGCGTCCTTTCATGCTTTTATCTATTTCTACACACTTGCATAATTGATACTAGGTTGTGACCCCTTAAGGATTCATTAAGTAGTCTTAGATACTTGTGATTGATCTTGATTGCTATCTGGGGTTATTGGACTCGCTAATCCGCCAGCCCCTCATTTTCACCCCATGGTTGCAATCTCAGCACCATAAAGGGGAGGGGTCAACAGGACAGAAGCGTTAAGTGTTCCACTTGGAAACCCTTTTGTTCTTTTAGGAACTCACTTGTTTTCTAAGTTGGGGACTCATTTTTAGCTTGTGTGAGGTGTTAAGTGTTCCACCTTGTGGACTCATCTCATATTCACTTTAAGTGTTAAGTGTTCCTCTTTCTGCTTTTTGGGTACTTTTGGTAGATTTGCTTTTGGAAACATACATCTGTGCTCACATAGTAATTAGGCCCTATGAACACTATTCGTGATTCTTGAGAGATTGGATTCCTAGCGAAATCCTTCTTGATGACAGAATCCTTGTAGGTAGGGAGGATACTTAGTGCATTTCACATTCAACTTGGTTAGTGTGTCTTCTCTTATTGATCGATACATTCTCTCCCAAGAGAGGTTGATAGATCACGTGGGGTTGACATCACAAGCTTTGGTGAATCAAAATTGGTTAGTGTGTCTTCTCTTATTGATTGATACATTCTCTCCCCGGAGAGGTTGATAGATCACGTGGAGTTGGCATCATAGACCTTGGTGAAGCAAAACTTTGTCTTAGTGTGTCAGATTAATCTGCTTTCTTTGTTTGGGTTAAAAGTGAAAAGGTGTCAAAACCTTGGATCTGGAGCCAAGTCCCCTTGTGGTACAATACTGTGAGTCATCTTTAGAGAGGGTTAACCGTAGCAGACAATCCCTTCACAGGGAAAACTGTGTTGATGGAACCTCGAGCGGTAATAGACATTTTCACCGTGGTAGTGACAGTCGCTATATAAATGTCCTTGTGGAAGAAATCTCCATGGGTATGGTTCATTATTGGGTTGTCAGATCTCCCTAGTAGCTCCCAAAGATTAAGTTCTCAGACTGTGTCAAAACCCTGGTGCACCGGGATTGGAGTTCACCCCTTTGGATCATAAAAGTTGCAGAGTCAAACCATTACTAAAAACCCTAGCGAGGCCAAATTTTAATTTTATAGGGTATATGTGCATTATTGCAAAACATTTTTGGAACATACACAATTGGTGCTTCTGAGGATTAGAACGAATAAGTCACTTGATTGTTCATGCACAAGGTTGCTTTTGCCCTTGTTCATTATTTTTAGACATGCTTGAAATCACTTGCTTGCTATTTTGCGTGCTTCTTTATCTATCTGGTTATTGAAAATGGACAAACCTGTTACAATCCTCAAATTTGGACATTGAAATTTGCAAACCATTCAAAACTGAAAACTCAAAATTTGCAAAATCTGAAGTAAAATCCTTTTCTGGAGTCAAAAATCATTTCAGGAAGTCAGAAAGTCAAATGAGTTTTTTTCAAGTATCGTTTCATTACAATCCATCTATTGTATGATTGAGTACCCAGTGTCGTACGAGTTTCCATGCCAGCAAATTCTCAAAGTCAAAATCTTGCAACTGTCGTATGAGATTTTCAACTGTCATTTCATTGCTACCCAACTGTCGTACGAGTTTTTCAACTGTCATTTCATTGCTACCCAACTGTCTTACGAGTTTGCAGAGTGTCGTTTGGAAAAAATTTTAAAGTTGTCAAAAAATTGTCAGAATTGCCAGATATTTAGCTTTTTCAGCCTATTTCCAGAATCTGTCATACAAATCACTATGTCAAGAATAGAGCAGTAGCTATTGAAAATCAGTACACATGTCTCAAAGAATTAGTACACATGAGGAAGACATTCTAATCACAGCTATGATGAAGTAGCTGCAAGCTATGCAAGTTGAACTTAACAATCTTAAAAAAGAAAAGGAATCTAAAGAGTTCTCCATGGAATCTCTATCCTCTTTTCCATTCGATAAAGACTTGTACATGTCACCATGCCCCCGGAAAGAATTTGAGCAATGTGATAACCCTTATGATACCTCTTCCACGGAGAGTGACACATCTAGCTTTGGAGACTATGATGACTATGACGACAGATAATGTAATGATACCTATGACACCTCTGTTCCTAAGAGTCCTCCTCATCGTGTGTTCCTACTTACTACAAATGGGCTATCACATTGGATAGATTGTGATGGTGATCCATATGATTCTGATTTTGAAAGAGACTTTGATGGCTTTTGTGGACAATACCTTGATTATGATCCATCTACTACTGCTGAGGACTATAAAAATGCATCGTGCTAGCTTGAAATGTCAATACTATAAGGATCTCTCCTCTAAGAACTCTCAGACTGAAAATAAAGATTACACTCTCAAGCAAGATCATGTTAATGTTGAACCTTTATCTAGCGATGGTTCCCTTCCATCCCCTACTTCCTCCAATACCCGTACATTTCCTAAAGCTTTCGAGTCTTTCAAATCTTTCACAAAACCTTCATCCGACACAAGCCTTGATACTTTTCATGTCGTTCCCTATAGTTATCCTCCAGGGCTACCTCTTAAAGAAACTCAAGCTAACCTTCACTTGGCTACAAATACTTTCAATAATGCTAAACCTAAAGAGCATAAGCCTTCATATGCTATAATTCCTACTTCAACTAGTCCTCCACCATCTCTTCCAAAGTCATCCATACAATCCCAACAGGCTTCCTTGTCCTTAGAAGTGGCTCCATGTCAAGAGGGCTCCAGAAATGATAAAGAAAAGAACATAAAGAAAGATCAAGATCAAGAACCCTCCATGACGTCCACTCCTTTTCATGATGTCTCTTATCCACCTCAGAGTTCTTTTGATCCTGCACACCCTTTTTCATGCATTCCATCATGTCTTAAATCTTCTCCTAAGCAAGATCAAGCTACTACTTACACCGTTGAGCTTATTGACAATCAAAATAACCTTACTACGCTTGCACTTTCCAAAAATGATACTTCCATTAAGATTATTGAAAATGGTGTTGTTACTTCCAATGTTAAGCCTATTGAAAATCAAGAGAAAAATTATGCACTTGTGCTATCCAAAGATCCTTGTCAAGATCAAAGTCTTCCATCTTCTTGTTTTACCACTCCATGTTCGCTTCCACTTTCTACTCTTCCTAAGTCTTTGCAAGCTTTGAAAAATCATATCAAAGAAGGTGCTCATATTCAAGATGTCCATGATTCTATTGAAAATCCTAATGCTCACTCTAAAGATGCTGATATCCTTAGTTGTCATATAGATGCTGATAAACTTATTGATTATCCTTTTGCGTCTTCCACTTCCATCCTGGGACCTCTTCCACCAATACTAAGGGCTTCACATCTGCCTTACATCTTGGGTCCTTATGTCCCTTCACTTTCCCCTCCTAACTCTCCTAATTCACCATCCATCTTGGGTCCTTACGTCCCTCCATCTCCCATCTTTCCTCAAGATCAACATAGATGCATACCCTTGAATCTTTTTCATCCACCCACCCATTTAAACCAGTCATATCCTCCTTCTTTTTCCACAAGTCCCAAGTCTTTTGGAAGTAACTTGAATGTTCAATACAAGAAAAAGAAGCAATACAAGAGTCCATCAAAAAAATAAGATCACCATGTCTCCTCTAATAGACATGGAAACATAAAGTCAAAAGAGATATCTAAGAAAAAAACTACAAGACAAGTATGGGTTCCAAAATCCATCATTGAAGATATTCTCTCTAGATCATCAAAAGGAAATAAAAAGCCTATGGCTATATGGATTCCAAAGTCTCTCTTGAAAGAGTCTGGTGTTGAGAAAAAAGTGAAATTGACATTCAAGCTTCCAAAGGCTTCCACTTCATTTCCCTCCAAAAATATTCTTTCATTCCATGCGCCTAAACCTCAACCTCTGCTATCCATTCACCATATTCCTTCACATATTCCTTCATTCACATTTCCTCCACCCTCTTGCCACCCTTCAAGTTGTGTGTTTACATTGATCTTGCCTTCCTTTCCATCTACCCTTTCACAATCCTTCCATTCATTAACCTTCTACCTTCTATCCTTTTTCCTCATTTGCCTATTCCTCCTATCTTCCAACCTCACTCGCTTTACATAAAACCCTATCCTCCATTTTTCTCTTCCATATTCCTTTCCCTATCAGCATCTTTGAGCGTATCATTTTGAATCTTGGGCATATCATGGTTTATCCTTTCAAGGAGCATTATCTAAAAAGCTTTCCTTCTTCCAAAAAAAGAAATTTAAAAAAAAAAATTAAAAATGTGCCTTGGTGAAAACCTGGAAACAGGCACCTTGGTAGCAAAAGTAAAGAGAAATAAATTCATCCTATGGTGAAAACCACTCCCTTGTGGCACCTTGGATAAGTACCATGATGAAAACCTGGCAATCAAGCATCATGCGTAGTTCTTCTACATATTTCATCCATTTCATCTTCTCTCTTTGATCTTGACAATGTTGATCTATACACGAATATTTGGCTATCTTGTGAGCTATCTTACGATGATCTTGCTTTCATTCCTTCCATGTTTAGCCTTCATATCCATCTTCCTCCATTCATTTTTGCCTATCGCTATCCTTTTCCCCTTTGGTCTTGATCTAAAAAAAAAAAAAAGAATAAAACACAATGCTATGAAGCCTCTTGACATGTCTACTCCTTTGGACTGCATCCTATCCTGCTCTGGCATTACACTTTTGTGACTTATCCTATGCTGACCTTTCATTGCTTGTCCAAATGCACTTTACATGAAAATTTTCCCCTAGCTTGGGTATTCTTGATGAGTTTTCCCTTGAGGATTTCTTCCCTTCATTCTCCTTCATTCTCTTATATTCCATCTCTTCCACCAGCCTGCCAATCCCTCTTGTTCTCCACCTTGCTAGACATTGGGACCGCACGATATGATATTGCTTGGGAGTTTGCAATGGAAAAAGATGCTATCAAGTATACCAAGTATCAAAACCAATATTAGAACAAATATCAGAACCAGTATCAGAAAAAGTATCAGAATCCATATCAGAATGAGTATCAGAACCAGTATCAGAACAAGTATCAGAACCAGTATCAGAACTAGTATCAGAACAAGTATCAGAACTAGTATCAAAACTAGTATCAGAACCAGTATCAGAATAAGTATCAGAACACCTACTGGGGCTACACCTTTCACTTTAGTTTATGGGTCTAAAGCGGTACTACCTATTGAGGTTGAAATCCCATCAGTCAAAATCAGAATGCATGGTCTAGTAACTGATGATGACTACAGAGTGTCTAGGTTGCAAGAACTTGAACTACTAGATGAGCGCAAACAAGCGGCGTATGATCATCTCAGAGTATATCAGAAGAGAATGTCTAGAGGCTACAACAAAAAAGTAAGACACAGAGAATTTCAAGTTGGTGATCTAGTCTTGAGAGAAAATCCTAAAAATCAATCCCATCGAGAACGCAAAGGGAAGTTCGAACCCAACTGGCTGGGTCCCTTTTTCATCACTGCTACTTTTGACTTTGGTGCCTATCAACTCTCAACGACTGAAGGAGAACAGCTCTGAGAACCAATCAATGTTCTCCATCTGAAACAATTCTACGCCTAAGGCATTCAGTCTATGGTAAAATGTCCTGAAAAAAAAAATCCTAAAAAATCAGAAAAGTCCTGAAAAAAAGAACATCTTGGTGAAAACCTAGCAATAGGCACCTTGATGATTCAAAAAAAAAAAAAAAATTGCCTTGGTGAAAACCTGGAAACAAGCGCCTTGGTAGCAAAAATAGAATCTCTGCCAAGATGGTGAAAATCTGGCAAACGGGTGCCACTTGTTCAAAACACTCCATCTATCAGCACAATCTTGGTCTTTCCCATCTTTTAGTCTTGCTTTAGTTTGTACATATCTCCCAGTTTTTTTCAACATTTCTAGTTTTCAATAAGTTGGTCTATACACCAATCTGCTCAAGTGTCTATATCCTATCAATGTTTAACTCTTGGGGGCAATCAATGTCATATCCTATGGTCTTCGGTGTATCTGAGACGTGTCATATCCAATCAGAGTCCTTTGAAGCTTCAAGATGGGTCAGTCAGTCAGCCCCATCTCCAAAAAGGATTTTGCCTCTACAACAACGCAATCAACATCAAACTAAAAACTGAAAATGATCTATGCTTTTCATGCTTTTATCTCCTTGTATGCTTACTGATTCACATTGAGATTTCTGCATATTGTGTCCCTTCGAGCTCTTTGATGATGTCCTTTATAGGATTTAGAGAGTGATGACTGGGGGCATAATCTTTTCTTTGTCTTCTGCTTGTATGTGAAAATCTAACAACTTTGGAAATTCTGGATTGAAATGGTGTCCGACTGTAAGAGCCTCTATCTCGAATTGGATGGCCATGCGTACCTCGACCATTGATACCCAAAAAATTCAAGGAAGTTTGATCTAACTATTATCTTTTTGAGTGAGTTCTTTCTCCTACTGTGAAACGCGATCTTGCCTAAGGATGTGAACGATAAAGGGTCACTACGGGTAATTCACATTGGATTTAGTATGATCTCTTGACTGTTTGTTGTGTTTTTCATGCAAGGCATATTCAGGTCATCACGACGTTTATGTTTTGATGCTTCTACAAATTGCTATATCAAAATGGACATGATATTCAGGTCATCCTGGCATTTATGCCTTGGTACTTATATCTAATCTGACATTCCAAACATAAAATCAATATTCATATGTCCATGGTTGTTTGACCAGTGGGGGTTGTATTGATTCTTGCACATACAAATCAATATTCATATGTCTATGGTTTTTTTTAGCTAGTGGGCATTGTATTGATTTATCCGGTTACCTAAAAGTTCAATGATGATAACAAATCGACATATGATCAGTGACTAGGTCCTAGGTCTTAGGTTGCATTTCATATTGCATGCTTCTTTGCATTTTTCATCTTTGCATGATCTCACAATGGCTAAACGAACTTCAATGCTTAAATAATTCTTCAAATCACATCTTCAAATCTAACAAGAGTTGAATCTTACACGAAGGTCCATCCAATGACATAGCAAGTAGAATCCTTTTTTGGGATCAAAATCAAAATCTGAGATCATTCATATTGTCAACTACTTGCATAATCAACCTTCAATCATCACAGAAATCTATAATTCAACTAAAATGATTATCTTCCATCAAACTATCAAAATTTTAACTTGGTCAACTATGGTCAACTCATGGTTTAACCTAGTCAAACTTGGTCTTTTGGGACCTTCCAACGATGCAGAATGCGCTCTTGAATGTGTATAACCACTTTTCCAATCAATCAACATGCTTCTGAACGATCAACGCTGACTTTTCTTGTCAGATTTCAATTTTAATCTCGAAGGGGGCATGGTATTACACATCAATTCAAAGTTTGTAAATCAAAATTCTATCGATCAAGTCTATCAATATCTTTCATCAGTGATCAAGACAAACAATCACGTCTAGTTACTGATTCATCAAAAGTCCTCATCGCTCGGGGCAAATCTATCATCACTTGGGGCATATCAGATTCATCAAGATCCATATCAATCTGGTATTCTCCTAATCTTGTAAACTGTATCAGTTTTTGCAACCATCAGATCATAGTGTTCTTTCCTTGGTTCTTCGGCAACTGAAGGGTTTGGATGTGATACCTGCTAGTTCTGCTAAGACAATCGAGTCTAGAACAGGTCACTCACTTCTTTGCAATCCTAAGGTTTGGAATCAGGAGTTTTGACACTTTTTCGCAATCATAGGTTCATTTGTTGTTATAGTGAACATTATCTTTGGTCATTCGGGACCTATTATCTTCATATCAAATCAATATCAATCAGCTTCTGTCTCATATCAATTATCAATTTCAAACATCAGTTTCATATCTTTATCAAACACAGACTATCTTTGAACCACTACGCTTCGCACAGTAATTCAAAGAGGGGCAAAATGTAATATCCCAAAAATGGGCTATAAGTTCATTAACCTCTTATATCATCAAATCGAACGAAATTGACATCCAAGTCCTAACCTAAGGCACATCTGAACATTATCGAATCCTAATTGATTATCTTAAATTCTGCATCGGGGAATATTCCTAGTAATATTCCTATTTATCATAATTATCTTTAATTTTATGATTATTTGGCGATAAATCACATTTATCGTAAAGTTTGATTAATTGAATATTCTTCATATTTAATTAATCAGATTTAATTTTGCCACTTAATTATTTAATTAAATTTAATTATATTTATTCCTAAGTATTATTATTTAATTTGATAATAAATCAAAATTCCTATTATTAATTGATTAAATTCTTATTTAATTAATTAAAGCAAGTTGTCATTTTTTAATAATATTATTTTTTGAATAAAAGTTTGATTTAAATTATTGATTAACCCATAAATCAATTATTTATTTTCAAAATTAGTTAAGTTGAGAATAAATCATTTTTATTATTTATTTAATTTATGAATTACATGTGCACAATCAAGAAACAGTTAAACTCCAAATTAGAAAATCAATGCAAAGTGTTGACTTTTTAGAACTCAACATCCTTTTGGAGTTCAAAAAGCTGATCTAAACTCTAATTTGATTTAAAAAGCTATTTTTGCATGATTTGCATATTTTTGTGAATTAAATTATCTGTTATTTAAAAATAACTCAAAAATCAAGCTAAGTTATTTGAGTGATTTATGGGTTTTTCTCATGCACCTCCAAAGCCCTGGATTTCTATAAAATCAAGGCTCAGCTCTTCATAATTCATCTCATATTTTTGCACAATCACGTTGGAGAATTGGAATTGGGAGAATCAAAGCTTATTGTGAATCAAGGCTATTGTGAGATCAATTTATTTTATTTTTTTTACATTCATTTAGATTCTTTTTTATATTATTGTTAGATCAATTCATAGCATATCAATTTTCCATATTAGCATAGATTCCATATCAATTTTTCATATCATTGCATAGAAAATATCAAAAATATAGATTAATTGCATTCATATTTCATATCTGGATCAATTGCATTCAAATCCTTCATTTAGGTGTCGTCTAGGTCACTGATCTCGATAACAATCTAAGAACATTAATCTCGCACCTACTAGAAGGCAGTAAATCACTTGGTTAGATTAGATTTTAATTTTGCATGATTTGATTATAGCTAACCTCTAATGTTTTACTGAAGTGTTGTGTCTACAAATCAAGTACAATTTTCACACACACACAAATACGATTAGCATTTCTTTGACAAGTACGCTTGGGAATCTTGTCAAGCATTTCTTGAAAAATGTTAGTATCAATATCAATCAAATATTTTGGCTTTCTATAAATAATTCTAGGAGCATCAAAAATATTGTGTTAATTGTATACCATCTTGAGTGCCTTCAACATGACACGATGTTGTGCCTACACCTTGGGATGTAGATAATGGTGTGCCTTCAACATGATACAATCATGTACCTCCAATTTGGGATGTAGAAAATGGTGTGCCTTCAACATGATATAAGGGGGGTATGTACACCTTGGGATGTAGACGATGGTGTGCCTTCAACATGTTACAAGGGTGTGCCCACACCTTTGAAAGTAGACAATGGTGTGCCTTCAACATTGGATGATGATGTCTCTTCAACTTAGGAACTCATAGACGATTTGCCCGTAGCTTCATAATTCAATTGTCTTGTTGCCCGCGAGTTTCTCATTCATTGTCTTTTTGTTTCCAATTTCAATTCTCTCTTACTTTGTATTGATGTTTCATGTTCCTCATCCAAAAAAAAATATTCTTCTATGGTATCCAAATTTTTTTGTTCATGAAGTTGTCTCATTCTTTCCCTTTTCTTCTCTTTGTCTCTTTCATGCTCTTTCGATGTTAAAGTCTTTGCTCATTTCCTCGGCATGATGATGATTTCTACATATGAATTGATTACAATAAATTTATTACAATTATATCAAATTATGTACTCAACAAGTCTATATCATACCAATTATAAACCAAAAGACTCTTTATTCACATTTCACATGTAAAATATTAAAAAACTTACCTCAATTGATGAATTTCGATGAAGGATGATTGACTTTCACAATTCAATATTGATTTTTGAACAAAAAGATGGTGCAAATTGATAGAATATTCTTCTTTGTCACCTTTAAGACCATGAAAAGTGAATATTGTCGGATAAAATGCAAAAACCAGACAGTATATAGAAAAAGTGGGCCTCTTTCACGAGATCTTTAACATATAAGACCATTTTTTTAGTCTTACATAGTGCGCAAGTGCTATAGCACGTACGCCATATGAAAAACCACAAAAGTGGATTCCATATTCTTACATAGTGCACGGGTTATAGGGTGTGTGCCCCATAGTCCGTGCACCCTATGCAAAACTAGAAAGAGAGAGAGATAAGAGAGAGAGAGAGAGAGGGCGATGTGAGAGAGAGAGAGAGAGGTGCACACGTACACACTCCCACTCTCTTCCCCCCTCTCTCTCTCTCTCCCTATCTCTCACTCTCTTCCCCCCTCTCTCTCTCTCCCTCTCTCTCTCTCTTCCTCTCACTCTGACTATTTCTCCTCACTATTGTAATCTATGACTTAAATAGGGTGCATGCATTATAGCACGCACTCCCTATGGAAGTCATAGATTTCCATAGTGCGCATGCCCTATAGGGCGCATGCGCTTTGTAAGGCATTGAAATTTACCAATCCTAAGGCTTGGATTTTCCTTGGAGATCCAACCCAAAGGATTGGATTATTCAAATAGGCTTGAGACGTGTTTTCAAGTAAACATACAAAAAAATGACATCATTTTTTGTGTGCTCCTCGTCAGGTTTACTCATGGTTCAATAACGTAAAAATCAGACAATGTGATATTGCAGATCTCTTTGTTAGCTTTCTAAGCATATAATTTATTTTGAATTCTGATTATGTTATGTTTTTCATCTCTATTTTTTTTTTTGTGTATGTTCATTTTTAAAAAAAAACCAACGTGTATTATTTTGGGCATAGATTTTGGCTCGTTCATCAAATTTTGCAACAAGTTACATTTTTAGAAACTAGACTCCATTCTACACACTTTCAAAAAAAATGAAAATTTGATTTTTGATTAGTTTTAAATGATTTCTAGGGGGAGCACATAGAAATTTCATATTTTCAGGATGTGTTTACTTTGTAAATTTATCAAAAATTATACATTCATCTAAAAATTAGCAAAAAAATCTGGGATAAACTACGTGGTGTTAGCTAACTTCTCATCAGAGCGATTAAAAAAATTCAAAAAAAAAGTTAACATTTTAGGGGGAGCACACCAAACGCTATGTTATATTTTTTCATAGAAAATAGGACCACTTTTTGTGCTCCCCCTTTTTGAGGGCCTTAATCTTCACCATTTTCAAAATAAATTAGTAGTTTAGGAACTAGATTTAGAGTATTACAACTCTTGTTCTTGTCGCATCTTAAAATTTTGAGTCTAACTATCTTCATTTTCTTGTTGAAGTTCAAAGTTTATTGATTTCAGGAAAAAAGTGGCATCTTATACCCCTTTTTGGTCCCCCATCTTTGTGCACTTACCCTATTGACTGAGTGTTAGTAATTTACATTTTGAAAAAGAATTGAGAATCCTAGTCGACATAGTTGAATTCTTGGAATATTTAAAACATTTTGACATTATTAACGAATGGTATAAAACATTTAATGCATGGTAAATCATTTTCTTATGATTTCAAATAGAAGTTTGGAGATGTATCTAGAAGGAAAGAAGGAGAACATAATGATGGAAGGATTTGATGAATCTGACCTAAACCTAAGATCTACGGAAGAGATTAAGCAGCAAAAGATTAATCCAACTTGATCAAGGAGATATAAAGTTAACCTAATTGTGAGGTTACAATACATAGAGAAGAGGTTGATGTTATTGACTGATAAGTCTAAGCAAAAGGTTGAAAGTGAAGTTGTGAAGAGCTGAACAAAGTTGTGGTGATTTCTTGAAGATAATTCCAAGCATATCAAAGATGAAGATGGAAATGAAGGTCAGTCAGTAAATCAACATATGTGTGAAGTGGATCTATATTTGCAAAGTGAGTTGTATATTTTCATATCAAAACCTATTGTTACTTTCTAACCATTGTATCAATCTAAATCCTTTAATCAAGGTTGACCTAATAGTTATTTTGTATAAATCCTTTAATCAAGGTGACATTTTGATGGAGTGTTCTTAAGCCCTCTAATAAGACCACTCTTAATAGGGTGATTAAATCTTTTAACCAAGTCACACCTAACAGTGTGTATTGTAAACCTTTAACCGGGTTGGCTTCTCATAGAGCTCACTTCAAAAGAGTGAAAATTAGTAGCATGTTACAAGTGGTTTTTCCCAAATTGGGTTTCCACTATAAATCCTAGTGTTATACTTGTGTGAATGTTATTTTGATGTGGGTTATGTTGAAAATTTTATATTCTGCAAGTTATTTACTTTAGGACAGTGGACTGCAAGTTTTATGTTATTGGTATATGCTTTAGAGACCGAGTTGAAAGCTGATTAGATCTGAGATTGTTGAAGAGCTAGAAAGTTGAATTGGTACATCTAGACCCAAGAATAACTGATTCACCCCCCCTCTCAGTTGTTCTAAAATCATTCTAACAATAACATTATTTAAACTAAAATAATCATAAAATGATTATTATTATTTTGATTATGTAAGGAACAAAGGCTAGATTGATCTTTTTTTTAACTTTAAAATATTAAAGCTATTTAAAAAAATTGATACTTGACATTTCAAGTTTATGAACCACTTTTCTCATAAATTAATAAATAAACATGTTGAATAAAAAAAAATGATAGTATATTTAAAAACTAAACATTGTCATCTGTAATGGGGTTTTAATTTCATCAAGAAAAATTTAAAATTTATTAACCATATTGCTAATATCATTTTAACTCTTGTTGTTTTCATGTCATGATACTTGTAGGTCTAATATAAAGTGTAACTAAAACAAGTACCCATTTCATTTTAATGGGTACCTATTCCATATGGATAGGAGTTCAAGGTTCAAGGCCCTAATCCTAAACTTGTACCCATTTTTTTTAATAAACAAATATCGTTCCTATCAAGATTTATTTTAGTCATTACACCCCCACTAAAATTGAACCCATTAGCTTGTAGTTACCCTTTCATCATTCTTTTTGTCTCTAATAAATTCCTATAGGAGTTTCCTAGAAGAAATACACCTTTTATTCATCTATTAGTTATTATTTTCTCATCCATCTTATACCATTTGTAACTCTTTATCTAAATGTTATGTTGGGTCTAAGGTTTGTTCAAACTTCTTGTATTCTCTTCTCAAACCTATTGTTTTTCTTTCACTTAATAGCATCAACAAGTTGTGTTCACTCCTTAGACTAGCATGATCAAAGCTCTAATATCACTGTAATATCTTCTACCAATATTAATATCCTTTAAAACATCTTTTAATCTCCACAATCCAATTTTTTTCATCTTTGGAGGTTAAATAAATGTGTAGATATCTCAAATGGAGCCAAACATCTCAACATTTAGCACCAAAGCACGTGTTTTTAACCCCTTCCTTTCATTTTCATAGATTGCAGTTAAAATATTTATAAGATTTGTCCCTCCAAAACAACCTCATTTTGTCATAAATATCAGTTTTTAAAGCCTCACTAACTTGTCATAGAATTGTCACAAAGAAGCCACGAAATATCCTAGGAGTTACCACAATCTTTTATGAAAATTGTCTCCCTAATACTATCTATTTTTTATTTGTTGTTGCTAAGCCATGAATCTTTATTAAAATAATTTTGTATCTCTATCAAGAAAATAAAATTAGGGCCCACATAAGCTAATTAATTAGAAAGAACCATTACAACATGACAATAAGATTGACCCAAAACCACATTTGTGACTTTATGTGGGAAAATGGTTGTCCTTGTATGGAGCATGAATACCATGGTATGTGTGAAGTCATAAATGCAATGAATGAGTAGTGAATGGATAAGATATGTGTAGATGAGAGTAAATGTATGGGAAGGTTGTATATACATTTTACTTGTCTGAAATCAAGTTTATGAGCTTAGATTTGTTATGTGGATTTGATCCTATTTGTGTCTAAATCTTCATTATGACTCACTTGTTTGGTTATAATATATTTTTCTATGTTTTGATATATGAGGACTTCCAATACAGTAGAATACTTGGAAGCATTGTCACTATGTCACAATAGAACATGTTCACCTAGGTCAACTCTTGAAATGTGCATAAAAGGATTGAAGACAACATGCCAACACCCTAGAATGGAGTATAAAAATTTGTTACTCTTTTTAAATGCACCAAATCTAACCCTTTCATTATTGATTATGTCTTAAATGTTTCTTGCATGAGGGAGGATGATTGAACATGACAAGATGTGAAATGAATGCAAATGAATACCTTTAAATATAATCATATAGCACCAAATTATAAAAGACGTGTTTGATCACCTCACAATAATAATGCAAGAGAACTAAATTGAATATACCATTTAGAAAGGAAATGGTTGAATCCATGATCAAGGAATCAAATCTAGAAACATACAAATGACATCAAAAGGACAAATAATCATAGTTATATGAAGAGTGAATATAAAATATGTATAAATTCATAAATGTCATACATAAATAAAAATGTATCCTCACTTGATTTCACGGAGTTTTCTTACAAATCTTTCTCTTATAATTTTATCTTCTTCAATTGCTCTCTAAAACTCTTGTAAACATGTTTAGATATAGATAGATAAATTCATATTTAAGATTAGAGAAATGGACCGACTTCTCTATACAATAAAGTTGGTCAAAGTTTATATGACGTAGACTCTTAACATAAAACAAAGAGTAACATTGAAGTGAATTTTTGTAGAATTCAAAATTAATAGTTGTTCCGTTAATTTTATTTTTTTTATGAATAGAGGCCTTACCTATTAATAAAATATTAAAGTATAGTATTCACAAAAAAGGGGTCGGGGGAAAAAGTCACCCCACGAGAGTTAGATGGCAACTAAGCTGGAACCATACAACTATTCATCAAAAAAACATATAGAAAGAGAAACCCTCAAGCTGCAAGGGCAGTAGTAGAAGAGGGAGGAGGATCTATGTCATCAGGATTGCCCCAAACATTGGGCCCTAGGGTCGGGTCGAGAACTAACTAGCCATCTTCAGCTTCTGCTTTCTCCATCTCTCCTTCCTCCCATCGGGGTGAAATAGCAAGCACCAGGCGGGGGACTTTGTCAGAAGTGGCAGGAGGCCATGCAGGAACACTGGCCAAGGGCTAAGCAAAGGTAGCAGTAGTAGAAATAACTAGAGGAGGCCAGCCGACACCTACATCCCTTCGAGGAGGAGGAGAGACAGAGAGGCGACGCCATGGGCGCGAAGTCCTAGAGTGCTTGGCAGAGGAACTTCAACAGTGATGACGACCCCTGGGTGGTGTGCAGTCTACCGAAAGAGAGTCTGAAGCCACCCAAGCAACAGTACAAGGGGCATTGCCCTAGTGCTGCAGCAACTCCTGTAAATGGGCGACCTCCAAGGCCACCTTGTCTACTTGCTCCTGAATCTGCATCATGCCATTGATACAAAGATATGCCTTAGCATAAAGAGAGATATGAATATCCAGAGAAAAAATAATAACATTTCATTCTTTCCATAAAGTAAACAAGATCTCCATCGTGAAAGCATGCCATATCTGGGTATACTGGAAAGGCATTCTAGGAGGGTCACCGAGAAGTGCCATGTGCCAAGAAAAAGGTTTAGGCCTAAAGGGAGAAAAAAGGTCATGAATCCAAATCCAATAATTCTGGGCATGATAACAAAACCAAAAGATGTGCATGAGAGTCTCAAAATTACCACAAAAAGGGCATTTAGGGTCAGGCACATCTAAATGCCAGATTTGAGCTCCCAAAGGTAAGCCCTGGTAAAGAAAACACCAGGCAAATTGAGCAATTTTAGGCTTAGTGACAGAATCCCAAATATGCAAAATCGCCAGCTCCAACTCCAACTCTTCTAGGAAGAGGAAATATGCCATCACTGGTTGAGAGAATCAATCATGGGAAAATGGGGCACAAGCCAAGAGTAACCAAGCTTGGGCTTATAACTGGTGAGAGGCATAGCAGGATACCATTTCCAGTCCTCCCACCAAGGTTTAACTGATTGAATTCCCAACTTGTACAAGAGGTGAGGTGGAATAGTCAAAACTAGCAAGTCATAAGTCTAACGATTTGGGTGGATGAGCCAGAACTGCACCCGGAGGTCATCCCAAGAATGAAGACTCATAGTGGCTCTGGAAAAAAGATCTTTCAGAGTTTGAATGCCATGTTTATGAAAACAAAGAGCACTAAAACCCTAGATTTTGGCAAGTGGAATCCCTTGTTGAGAAAATAAAGGAGACCACCAAATATTCTGCTAGTTGATAGAAAGACCATCACAAAAACCATTCCTAGCCCAGCGAAGCCAGGATTTGACAGACTCTTAGGCTCTCCAGATACTTTTGGCAACAAAAGTGCCCTGGATCTAAACATGTTCCTTCATAACAAGGAGGGTTTGAAATCCAATCCCCTTCTAGGCAGGCTTGTGGAAAGGGTACCTTGAAGAAATGCAGTGTCGAAGCAAAAAATTTCCAGGCCTCATTTCCTGTGAGACACTGCATAATCTATTTCACACAAAGGGCCTGCCCTTGTTTCTGGGTATCAAGCAAGCCAAGCCCACCTAAGGTTTTGGGAAGGCAGTAGAATTCCCAAGCAACTCTGTGAAAACCATGGTGGTCAATTCCAGAGGCCCAAACAAAGTCACGCAATAATTTCTCAAGCCTCTTGTAGGAGGCTTTTGAGGGAGCCAAACATGAGGAATAATACACATGTGTGGCCACCAAGACCTTGGAGCAGATCTGAAACTTTCCTGTGAGAGAGAGCGGCTTAGTGATCCAATAGGTAAGTTATTTTTCAATTTTGGCTAGAACAATATTCCATAGATCAGTAGGATGAGCTTGAAAAGTAAAGGGAATTCCCAAGAAGTGGAAAATTTTCCCATGTTGAATCCTGGACCATCTGAATTGAGAAAACTAGGGTGGCTCAGGAAGGGTAGATTACCTGTAGTAGAGGGTTTTATGCCATTGAATGGCAGATCCAAAGGCTAGACAAAAGGTGTCTAAACACTACGAGGTTGCCTTGATATTCTCTTCATCCTATTCCAGAGTGAGGAAAGAATCATCAGCAAAATGGCCATTAACTAGCTGTTGAGGAGAGTCTGGCAAAGAGATTCCCCAAACATGGCCAATAGAAATGGAGTGAGCAAGCAAGTAGCCAAAACCCTCAGCCGCCAAAACATAAAGGGCAAGAGCCAGAGGGCATCCTTGTCGAATAGACTGAAAGAACCCAAAAGTAGAAGACTGTTGGCCATTGATGGTGATGCAGGCAGAGGCATCACTAAAGAGCATCTACACAAATTGAAGAAATCTAGGACCAAATCCAAGAGCCCGAAGAATATCAAGAATAAAAGGCCATTCAATACGATCGTAAGCTTTAGCAAAATCAATTTTGGGAAAGAGGGCTTTCTGATGAGACTTGTGAGCCCATTCCATTCCCTCCCAAACCACAATGATATTGTCAAGAATAAATCATGACTTGATAAAGCCAGTTTTCTCTGGCCTAACAATCTACGGAAGAATCTGGCAAAGTTTGAGAGCCAGCACCTTGGCAATGATCTTGTAGGAGACATTGAGCAAGGTAATAGGCCACCACTTGCAAATGTCCTCCAGATCCCCAGCTTTGGAAATGAACTTGGTATTGCCTTGGTTAATGATACCCCCAAGAGTGTGGGAATGAAAAGCTTCAAGGTAGACCTGGTGAAGATTAGGACCAATGGCGTCCGAGAGGGCTTTGTAAAACTCACAAGGGAAGTTGTCGCATCTTGGGGCTGTATCAAACATGGGCTGCATTGTTCATCTTTATCTGATGTAACGAATCATTTCATTCTGTAGACACCTAAAAATCCTTTAGAAAATAAAGTATTTTTTATTTTCTGAAAAATCCCTGATGACATCATCATTTATTAATTAATTATTTATTTAATTTATTTATTTATTTTTATGTCATTAAATCCCTTTATCTTAATTAAAAATATTTAATTAAGAAATCCCTCCCAAAAATGTTTAAATCTTATTTAAACATTATCTCCTTATTTATTAATTATTTTAATTAATAAATTGACCAAAAATCCCAAAATAAATAATTTATTTATTTTTTGACCAAAACTTGGCCAATTGTCTTAAGACCACTAACCTCTTCCAGAATCTTCTAATCCTTCTTTAATTTTGATTAAAGGCTAATCCCTTCATTTCCTAACTCTAATCCCAACTCAAGAATATTTAATTAAGATTAAATATAATCCTCAATTCCATGTTTATCCTAAGGAAATTTTAGACGCTTCTAGAAAGTCCTAATCCTAATCCTAATCCT